>CAWUDS030005487.1:0-15720 GCA_963859935.3 Lathyrus sativus | reverse complement strand
CCTATGACATAAGACAGATCATTTGTTACTCCAGCATCAAACAGATGTTTCACAAGACCATTCTCTGTTAGAATGTCTGATATCAGTCTTCCCATAGGGATCCATGTTCTGATTTTTCCATCTTTAACCCTTACTTCTTCTCTTGTTTCTTTGATATGGTTCAGAAGATGGCTGAATAGAAGATAAGGTAAATCCACCTTCTTTCCTTTACTCATACAGAACATGAAGTACATTTGTTCTGAGTTCACATAATCTGGTGAGTTAGAAGATTTACTATGAAAGATAGAACTCATGAAAATCTTGGCCCAGATTCTGTAAACAGGCTTCAGATCTCTGACCTTGTTGGATGGTTCCCCAGAAACACAAACTTCTTGAAAAATGTCAGCCAAATCCACACGATCAGTAGCCATACTTGTGATTACCTCAGTTTCCTTATATTCAAGTAGTTGTCTGGTTAATTTTTCAGTGATGACAATTTCCTTCCCAAGAACAGATGAATGAATGAACTTAGGGCAAACTTGAGCGTGTATCCAGAATTCCTTCACTAAGGTTGGATAAACAGGACCCATCATCCTGTCAAAATATTTTTCCCAGTTCTGAGTTTTGATGGTTGAATAGAGATCAAAACCATTTTCTTTGATGGATTCAAAATCCACAAAGTTCTCACATAGAACTTCAAGTTCTTTGATTGGAGTTAGAAGAGTTCTTACAGGTGCCTTGTACACAACAACAGTTTGGGATGAACCAACAGTATTTGGAGATGATGCAGCAACAGTTGAAGTTTGCATCTGATCAGATGTTGAAGATGGTGAAGCCATTGATGTTCTTGAGATGCGTCTGGGTATACGAGAGGTTTTGTGTTTTGAAATAAGATGGAAGCAATAGAGAAGACAGAAATGCATATGAGAGATGAAAAGAGTGTAAAGTGTGATTTGTGAAGTATTGTGAGAATTTATAGAGAAATTTTGGCATGCAAAAAGACACACAATCTCACGCGTACGCACAAGCATTGAATGAAGTGAAACATAATCATATCAAGAAATTAATGCAAAGAATAAAATCATATCAAGCATTTAAGATTCTGACAGAAGGGGGGAAAATCAAGAGATTTTGGATTTTCAAAGCAATACCTCAAACGTCAATTCAGTATGGTGCACTCTACCTTTCCAGATTCTGAGCTACACGTGGTTGCTTGCATGTGCCTATGAAACTCTTTGAGAAATGAAACGTTAGGCAACGTTCAGATCCTCTGAGCCTTGTTAGTTCAGATTTACACACAAATAAATAAACACAGAATTGAACAGAAGAAATACTTCGGAGTTTAGACATTTATCATTTGAAAAAAATTCATCTGATGAATATTTTATTCTGGACAGAAGTCCATACTTATATTTTTCAGAATAAATTTAAATCTATCTTCAGCAAGGGGTTTTGTAAAGATATCAGCCCACTGATGATCTGTATCTACAAAGTTTAAATTGATAATTCCCTTCTGAACATAGTCTTTGATGAAATGATGTTTAATCTCTATTGGCTTAGCTTTAGAGTGTAAAATGGGGTTTTTAGATAAGCATATAGCAGAAGTATTATCACAGAAGATAGAAATGTTACTCTCAAAGATCTGATAATCTTCTAGTTGACTTTTCATCCAGAGCATCTGGGTGCTACAACTAGCAGCAGCAATATATTCTGCCTCTGTTGTTGAAAGTGCAATTGTGGGTTGCTTCTTGCTGAACCAAGAGATCAGATGACTTCCAAGAAATTGACAGCTTCCAGAAGTACTTTTACGTTCTACTCTGTCTCCAGTATAGTTAGCATCACAGAATCCAACTAATTTATACTCATCAGATTTTCTGTAACACAGACCCACATTAGTAGTACCTTTCAGATACCTTAGAATCCTCTTAACAGCTGTTAAGTGAGATTCTCTAGGATCTGATTGGAATCTAGCACACAGACACACACTGAATAAAATATCAGGTCTTGAAGCAGTCAAATATAAGAGAGATCCAATCATACCTCTGTAAAGTTTTTGATCAACTTTCTTACTTACCTCTTCCTTACCAAGTGTGCTTGTAGGATGCATTGGAGTCTTTGCCAGTTTTCTTTCATTCATATTGAATTTCTTCAGAAGCTCTTTGACATATTTAGTCTGGTGAGTATATGTGCATTCTGGAGTCTGATTTACTTGGATTCCCAGAAAGAATCTAAGTTCTCCCATCATGCTCATTTCAAATTCAGCCTGCATAGACAAAGCAAACTCCTTTCCCAGCATAATATTGGTAGATCCAAAAATAATATCATCCACATAAATTTGACAAACTAGTAAATCTTTCTTAAATGTTTTACAGAAAAGAGTTGTGTCCACTTTGCCTCTGATAAAGTTCTTTTCTAGAAGAAAATTACTTAATCTTTCATACCAAGCTCTGGGAGCTTGTTTCAAACCATAAAGAGATTTTTTGAGTTTGAAAACATGATTTGGAAATTTATCACTTTCAAAACCAGGAGGTTGATGGACATTAACTTCTTCTTCTATAATGCCATTTAAGAAGGCACTATTAACATCCATCTGATATAGAGTGATGTTATGTTGTGCAGCAAATGAAATAAGAAGGCGTATAGATTCTAACCTTGCCACTGGAGCATAAGTTTCAGTGTAATCAATACCTCCTTGTTGATTGTACCCTTGAGCTACCAACCTTGCCTTGTTCCTAACAACTTATCCTTGCTCATTTAGTTTATTTCTGAATACCCACTTTGTTCCAATAATGTTGAAACCTTTTGGTCTAGGAACCAGATCCCACACATCATTTCTTGTAAATTGATTTAGCTCATCTTGCATTGCAAGTATCCAATCATTGTCACTCAGAGCCTCATCCACAGATGTTGGTTCAATAATAGACACCAACCCAAGAAGTGATGTTCCAGATGATCTGATAAACGACCTTGTTCTTATAGGGTCATCTTTCTTCCCAATAATCATTTCTTCTGGATGAGAAGCCTTGATTCTGGATGATCCTTTAACTGTTGGTTCTTCAGAAATATTCATGTTATTCATCTGAGCAGCTAATGGAGTTGCATCTAGCGTAGCTTCTTCTTGAGCTTTCTCTACCTCTGGTTTCTCAGATTCTATGAGAATAACTTCTCCATCTGCAGAGTTTTCAAACTGCTTTGGCTTTTGATTGCCAAGCTTATCATCAAATCTAACATGTATAGATTCTTCCACAATTTGTGTCTCAGTATTATATACTCTGTAGCCTTTAGAGCGTTCAGAATATCCAAGCATGAAACACTTTTGTGCTTTAGAATCAAACTTGTTAAGATTCTCTTTAGTGTTCAGCATAAAACAAATACATCCAAAAGGATGAAAATAAGAAATATTTGGCTTTCTATTCCTCCACAATTCATAAGGAGTCTTTTCCAGAAGAGGTCTAACTGATACTCTGTTTTGAATGTAACATGATGTGTTAATTGCCTCTGCCCAAAAATGTTTTGCCATGTTAGTCTCATTGATCATGGTTCTGGCCATCTCTTGCAAAGTTCTATTTTTCCTCTCTACAACTCCATTCTGTTGTGGAGTTCTAGGACAGGAGAAATCATGAGCAATGCCATTTTCATTAAAATATTTTTCAAAATGTTTGTTTTCAAATTCACCACCATGATCACTTCTGACTTTAACAATTTTGAAATCTTTTTCAGTTTGGACTTGTTTGCAGAAGTCAAAGAACACATAGTGTGACTCATCCTTGTGTTTTAGGAATTTTACCCATGTCCATCTGTTGTAGTCATCAACAATGTCTAATCCATACTTCTTACCTCTGATGGATGCAGTTTTCATTGGTCCAAACAGATCAATGTTAAGTAACTATAATGGTTTTGAAGTTGAAACAACATTTTTGGATTTGAAAGATGATTTTGAAAATTTTCCTTTCTGACATGCTTCACAAAGAGCATCTGAGTTGAACTTTAGGTTAGGAAGTCCTCTGACCAGATTAAGCTTATTAATCTGAGATATACGTCTCATATTAATATGACCCAATCTTCTGTGCCAGACCCATTGCTCCTCATTAACAGACATAAGGCATTTAACATTCTGAACCTTAAGTTCTGAAAGACTAATTTTATAAATGTTATTTTTCCTTTTACCATTAAAGAGGATTGAGCCATCCTTTTGACTCACAGCTTTGCAACATTTTTTATTAAAGATAATGTCATAACCATTGTCACTTAATTGACTTATGAACAATAGATTATGAGCTAACCCTTCAACAAGCAAGACATTAGTTATGGAAGGAAGTTTACCATTGCCTATGGTTCCAGAGCCAATTATTTTGCCCTTCTGGTTCCCTCCAAACTTGACATCTCCTCCAGATCTAAGCTCCAGACTTTGGAACATATACCTTTTTCCCGTCATATGTCGTGAGCATCCAGAGTCCAGGTACCATGACTGGAGTCTTGACTTTGCTGCTAAGGATGTCTGCAACATAGATTATCTTATCCTTAGGTACCCAGATTTTCTTGGGTCCTTTTTGGTTAGTTGCCTTAAAGCTTTTTCTGAACTTCTGTCTTTCAACATAAGGCTTGTTCTGATTAGCTTTAGATTTACTAAACACAGGTTTGTTCTGATTAGAACATGTGTGTTTAATATTATTTAAGTGAGTGACCAAATGTAAACTGAGAATATAAAGGAGGATACTTGATATCCAGTTTATCTACAGATTTTGGATTTGAATCTTCATAAGAGAAAGATTTATATCCAACACATTTTCTATAGTTTCTGCTGATACCATAGATCATTGAAGCCATTTTGCTTCTATCTAGGCTTTTAGTTAGAAACTTCCTAAAACTATAGTCATACTCTTGTAAAATATTTTTAGAGCATGGTTCAGATTTTGAATCAGAGTTTAGTTGAGCAGATTCTAAATTATTTTTCAATTGAAGATTTTCAGCTTTTAGTTCATCTATTTCTTATTCAAACTTGTTACTCTCAAATTCAATATGCTTTAGAAGCATTTTGTATTTGAGTTTAACTTTGCTATAGTTTTCAAGAATATCAGATAAACTTTCAACAAGTTCCTGTCTAGAAAGTTCAACA
Organism: Lathyrus sativus; assembly: GCA_963859935.3. Taxonomy (NCBI): domain Eukaryota; kingdom Viridiplantae; phylum Streptophyta; class Magnoliopsida; order Fabales; family Fabaceae; genus Lathyrus; species Lathyrus sativus. Next base: position 10,625 of record CAWUDS030005487.1, on the reverse strand, counting down.
AATACCCCCTCAGAATCAGATTTTAATTCTGATCCAGATGATTCAGCACTGTCCTTAATGTCAGCCATGAATGCCACATTTTAACATTCCTCTTTTGACTCTGATGATGAATCAGATGCATCTGAGTCATCCCAGGTAGCCATCAGAACTTTCTTTTTATGATCTGACTTTCTTTTTGGGTTCTCCTTCTGAAGCTTTGGACATTCACTCTTGTAGTGCCCAGGTTCTTTGCATTCATAGCAAACAACCTCTCTTTTTCCAGATCGTCTGTGTCCAGAGGATTCTCTAGATCTTCTGTATCTAGAGTGTTCTCCAGATCTTTTGTGTCCAGAAGATTCTTTGTGTTGATCTGGTTTTCTAAAGTTCTTGAACTTCCTTTGCTTATTCTTCCAGAGTTTGTTGATTCTTCCGGACAACAAGGATAGTTCTTCTTCATCTTCAGAAGCAGACTCTTTAGAGCTTTCTTCTAATACCTGCAATGCTTTAACAGCTTTATTAGATTTTAACGCAATTGACTTACCTTTCTTTAGAGGCTCATCTTCCTCTAGTTCAATCTCATGACTCCTTAGAGAACTGATTAGTTCCTCCAGCGTAATCTTGTTCAGATCCTTTGCCAGCTTCAGATCAGTGACCATGGGTCTCCATCTGGTTGGCAAGCTTCTGATTATTTTCTTGACATGATCTGCTGTAGAGTAACCCTTGTCCAGAACCTTTAGGCCAGCAGTGAGAATCTGGAATCTGGAAAACATTGCTTCAATAGATTCAGATTCTTCCATCTTGAAAGCTTCATACTTCTGGATCAGCGCTAGAGCCTTGGTTTCTTTGACTTGAGAGTTCCCTTCATGAGTCATCTTCAGGGATTCAAATATATCAAAGGCAGTTTCTCTGTTGGTTATTTTCTCATACTCAGTATGAGATATAACATTTAGCAATATAGTTCTAGCCTTGTGGTGATTTCTGAATTCCTTCTTTTGCTCCTCAGTCATTGATTTTCTGTCAACTTTCTTGCCATTCCCATCAGTGGGATGAACATATCCATCAATAACTAAGTCCCAAAGATCAGCATCAAATCCTAGAAAGAAACTTTCCAGTCTATCTTTCCAATAATCAAATTTCTCTCCATCAAACATGGGAGGTTTTGTGCTGACTCTTTCTTCATATATGTTGTTGTTGGGTGTTGAAGTTTCAGCAGCCATAATGTATATCAACCAAGAGTATCAAGAGTTTTTCCCACTGGATCTTTTCTGGTCACGGTTAAGTGATAGCACAAACAGAACCGGAACTCTGATACCAACTGAAGGTGAGAAAAACACTTAGAAGGGGGGGGGGGGGGGTTGAATAAGAGTTTTAAGAAATATGGCAATAAAAACAACTCCAGATTTTTATCCTGGTTCGTTGAACTCAACTACTCCAGTCCACCTTATCAAAGATGATTTGCCTTTCTCAGCAAGAACTTAATCCACTATTGATCAACTGATTACAATAGAAAGCACTAAGAGTAATTGTCTTAGTCTTCTCAAGAACTACTGACCATACCTTGGTCTTCTTAAGGAACTCCTTACAAATTAATGTAAACTAACAAGTGTTTGAATGCTTCTAATAAGCTGTATCACAACTGTGATGTTTACACTTAAGATTAAGTACAACAAAAACTATATGGTTTAATGAAAGATCAAATGAATAAGATCTTGTGAGATTTTCTCTTATATGAATCAAGTGTGTATTTCTCTCTGAGTGAACTTGCAATGAGAAAATGGTGAGTAGTGAATTAGAAACCTCAAACTGTTGAAGTAGTTCTCCTTTTATAGCTTTTTCCAAATGCTTTGAGTGATGTGCAGCTGAATATAATATTAGATTGTATAACTTTTCATCACCAAAAGTATGGGCAGAGATATGCTTTCTACAAAAAGGTATGGTTGTAGAAGCTTTGGGATTTGCACCACGTCACTTCTTTGGATAAATTAGCCGTTGGTTACTTTGGAAGTAGCACCACGTATAATCAAGTTTACAGCTTCTTCAACAGACTTCCTTCAGGATGAAGTCTTCATAATCTGCACTTCATATCTTGTAGCAAGCTTAAAGGTATGAAATGCTTTAAGATGATCAGAGCTTAAGATGAATGAGAAGTTCAGAGCCTTGATAGATGATCAGATCTTAATGTATCAGAGTCTCAATCTTGATTAGAGTCTTCATCAGAGTATACAGCAGTATGTGCTAAGAATGTGAATATTAATGATAAGAGTCTGATTATCAAAGCCTCTGATCTTGCAGTGAAAAGAACTTCAGAGTCTGATTAGATCAAAGCTTTCAACTTTTGTACACTTCTTTCATTAGCGCTTCAGATCATTCTGCAGCTTCTGCTTCAGATTCTTCTGGCAGCGCTTCAGAATCTTCTGATAGTCTTCCATCTGATGCTTCAGAGCTTTGCATAGTTTCTTTGTACTTATGTATTTTGCTTCTTTAAGAGTTTTCAATTTTATACCTGAAACAATAATACTTGAACAAATTTTAGAGTGTATATTTTCTTAATACAAAATTTCATAAAAGTTATCATCAAAACATAGAGATATAAGAAACACCAATTTGTGTTCTAACACTTCTGACGCAAATGGAAATCTTGGTTGCTTTCCTTCCATACACACTTTGCATGACTTCTCAGGCTTCTTAATTGTAGGAATTACATGTACCAGCTTCTTCGAATTTAGATGCCGTAAGCTTCTGAAATTCAGATGACCAAATATTTTGTGCCACAACTCACTTTCCTTCATAACACTTGTTGCACTAAGACATTCAGAGTTTACAGTTCTTACATTCACCTTGAATGTTCTATTCCTTTCTTGTTATGACTCTATAATCAGCTTCTGATTACAGTCATACAACTTTAGAAGATTATCCTTCATGGTAACTGAAAAATATTTCTCAATTAGTTTCCCCACACTCATCATATTGCTTTTTATGCCAGGTAAATATCACACTTTCCGAATCAATGTTGTTTTCCCATTGTTCAGAATGACTCTAACATTTCTCATACCTTTAGCGTTGAGGTATTTATCAGCAGCACATCTGATCTTTATCCTCTTTCCAGAGTCAAAGTCAACCATCCATTTCTTATTTCCAGTAAGATTATTTGAGCAGCCAGTGTCCATATACCACCAGTCTATCAAATCTGTATCATCAGATTCAGAAGCCATCAGTAGCACAGATTCATCATCAGAACTTCTGGCTATATTTGCTTCTTCTGACTTCCTTTCCTTGTTTGACCAGCAATCAGCAACAAAATGGTCAAACTTCTTACAATAGAAGTACTGGATCTTGTTTTTCTCATACCTCTCTTTTCCCTTCTCATTCTTCTGCCTATCAGAAGTTGAGGTTTCTGACTTCTGAACACCATCAGATCTTCTTCTGGCTTCTGAGCAAGATTGTTTCTAATGCTTCTCACCAGAAACTATTTTCAGAGCCTGCTGCTCTACTTCCCTTTCAGAAGTTCTCTCAGAAAGACACAACTCTTGTGCCTCTAGACTACTTTGCAACTCTTCAAGTCTCATGGTGGTCAGATCTTAATAATGTTCTATTGCTACCACAATGTAATCAAACTGAGAGGTAAGGGATCTCAATACCTTCTCAACGATTACTTGTTCAGAAAGAGTTTCTCCACAAGCTTTCATCTCATTAGTTATCATATTCACTCTAGAGATGTACTAAAATACCTTCTCATTGTTCTTCATGTTAAGATTCTCATATTGCTTTCGTAGGGACTGAAACTTCACCTTCTTCACTGATGCGTCACCACCATATCACCTGACCAGTGTATCCAGCGCAGCCTTCGCCGTCGTTGAATAAGTGATTTTCTCAAACACATTTGCATCCACACATTGATTGATGTAGAACAATGCTTTTTAATCTTTCTTCCTTGTATCTTTCTGCACGTTCTTTTGTTCCTCTGTTGCATTTGCTGCTACTGGAACGTAACATTCAGTGACAAGATCAAGCACATCTTGAGCATCGAACAATACACGCATCTAAATCATCCAACGAGTCTAATTTTTTCCATCAAACACTGGAAGCTTGGTGCTCAGACCATCGTTTTCGTTCATCTTCAACCTTGTGCAATCACTCAGATCTCACCAAACACTGTGTTTCCCAATCCCGCAGAATCAGAAAATGTGATTCTGTTACGATTCCGCTCAAGATTCAATATGAATTCAAAGCGAAATCAACCACACAACGCCTTACCGTTTCACTCGTGTTTCGCGTGTTTCTCCGTGGATCCAAACCGGAGCTCTAAATACCAATTATTGGTGCACAAGGTTAAAAAGTATTGAGGTCACCCTATAGTAGAAAAGATGATGAAAAATATACTTAGATAGTTTTGAGATGTAGAGAGAAGACATGTAAACTCATTGGTAAAGAGAGTAGATCAGATGAAGAGAAGTCAAATAGCTAGTGGTAGAAGAAGACTTAAAAAAATAATATGAGAAGTGATCAAAAAAGATTTCAAAATTAACTATTTAAATAAAAGTATAATATTGTACATTAAGATTCATGTAATCGATTCTATTTAGTGGGATAAATCTTGAGTGATTGTTTAAAAAATATAAAATGATTGTAAAAAAAAAATATATAAAATATGTCATACAATCACATCAAATTTGTAATAAAACTTAAGTGATTGATAATTAGATTCTCAGGACACTTGTTAAATGAGTAAAAAGAATATTATTATTATTATTATTATTATTATTATTATTATTATTATTATTATTATTATTATTATTATTATTATTATTATTATTTGATAAATAAAATTTATTTTAAATTAAGTGAATTTTTATTTTCACAACTTTACTATAAAAATTTAGCTTTTGAAGTTTTTATTTTAAAAAATGTTTTGGGATAAGGATGAATGAAGGGGCTTTTAGTCTTGCATGACACGCCAGCAACAACGAAGAAACAACCGCGAAATATGAGGTTACGGATCAAGGAAATCACCATCTTTCGTGAACAACAAGAAGCACAACCTTTGTTTTATCTTGGTGTCACTGTTACCGAACCTTTCAATTTATTTGTTCCTCCTTCTCTCTCCTCAATCACCATTCAATCTTCTCCGTTTCTTTCTTCCACTACTTGGTAAGTAACTCTAATTGATTCTCTCAATACATATTTTTCATTTTGAGATTCCTATTGATTAATTTTCTGTTTTTCTATAGAGTTTGATTTGGATCATTTGTTGAAATATTGATGTTTGATTCACTTTCATTATTTTGTTACTAAACTTTCGATTTTGTCTTTAAACTCTTATCAATCATACAAGAGAGAATGATAATTCAGAAACTAAATTGATAAATTGAGAGCAATTGCAAAACTATTTTTTTTCTAAAACCTCTGGTTAAATAGGATCTCTAATTGTTTTACTCATAAATGAAATTTGTATTCATGTATCAAATTCTCCTCTAATTGGTCTGTTAGTAAAGACTTAAGTTTTGATAACGTGTTCTTTCGAACATTCGAGTTCGAACTCCTCTATATGATAAGAATACTTGTATTGGGTCAATTTTTAAATTAGTTGATCTCAAGGACGGAACCTAAGTTTTAAAAAAATTCGTGTATTTATTCGCGCACGAACTAGATTAGTCAAATAGCGGATATAGTTCCATATTGTTATAGTATTAGAGGAATTTTGAACACATCTCTATTGTTCTGCGATATAGTACAAAGTGCTCCTCTTAAACAAAGTTTCTTTCACCACTCTCTAGATTTGCTTTCAAGTTCCATTGCTTCTCGACCCAAACTTGTCCGCATATTGCTGTCAACAATCACTCCATGTACTGGCTGAGCAGGCTTTGGTTTGGAAGCACCACAAGGGCAACAGAGAATATGGATTCATCAATTGCTCAAGGACCAGATGATGACAGACCAGCATCACTTCAACAGTTTGCCCAATTTGGTGCTGGCTGCTTCTGGAGCGTCGAGCTGGCCTTCCAGAGGCTGCCTGGCGTGACCAAGACCGAGGTTGGTTATAGCCAGGGCCTTTTGCATAATCCATCTTACGCAGATGTGTGTTCCGGAACAACGAAACACTCAGAGGTTGTCAGAGTCCACTATGATCCCAACGAATGCAGCTACGAGTCTCTGCTTAACGCGTTCTGGGCTAGACACGATCCTACCACACCAAACCGACAGGTATATATCATATCACATTTGTTATTTAATTGAATTGGTCTGGTTATCGTGTCTGATACTCTTATCGTGTCCGTGCTTCAGGGGAATGATGTGGGAACTCAATACAGGTCTGGAATATACTATTACACCCCTGAGCAAGAGAAAGCGGCGCGAGAGTCATTGGAACAGCAACAAAAGAAGCTAAACAGGAAGATTGTTACTGAAATCCTTCCTGCCAAAAAATTCTACAGAGCAGAAGAGTATCATCAACAGTATCTTGAGAAAGGTGGTAGATTTGGTTTCAAGCAATCTTCTTCCAAGGGATGCAATGACCCTATTCGTTGCTATGGTTAAATTAATTATTATGAAAATCGCAATCAATAAACTAGATGACTAGTTTAGATGTTGGAAAATAATAGTTTTGTTGATAAGTATTTGTTAGTATATCAATAAAACTATGTCACAAACTCCATACTCTATTTGATTTTTAAGTTGGAGATTATCATAAATCAGTTGTATAATTGGTGTTTTTCATGTATAGTTTTGAAATGAACTTTTTTTTTATAGTATCTTTAATGGCACTGTTTGAGTTACAACATTAATGTCTTCATGCTTGGACATAACTTCTTATTTGTTATATTCCTTTTTCTTTTCATTTCATTTCATTTCCTACTCCTTTTTATGAGATGATTCAGGCCTGTCTTCATGTTTTAACTTATCTTTTTATTTGTTATATTCCTTTTTTTTTTCACTTATTTTTATCAGCCTCACTCTTTTTAATCTAGCAAGAAGCCCTTGCTCTTCTACTACGTTAAATTCACATGCTTCAATAGTGCTTTGCAAGTTTTCCTTTTTGATGTCATGTAATAAATTTGTTTCTTCAATTGTTACCGTAATATGATCAAATTTTATGATTAATGTTCTTAGCACATTCTCTATCACCACCTCATACGTCATAGCATCACCATAATTCTTCACTTGGTTGGTGAGTGTCACCAACCTTGTGAAGTAACTAGTTTCACCTTCTTGACATGTGCATCTTGTCCATAAATCTTAAAGATGTTTCAAGAATTCTTAAAATTTACAGATTTGTAATTTTCTCAAACACTTGGCATCAGCACATTACTCAATAAGAAAAAACTATTTTGTTATTTTTTTTTTGTCTTTGCATCACTATGAGTTACCTTTTGGGCTTCTAATGAATTTTCATATAATGGTGTCACACCATTAGTCACTTGTTCATACATTTCATGAAATGCAACTATCACCTTCATTTCCTAAACCATTTATCTCAATCATTTCCAACAAGAATATTAGTAGGCCCAAACGCACTACTACTCAACCCAAATGGATGGTGGACTATGAACTTAAATAAGATGCTGTATTAGTTTATTTATTATTTCACTTGTTGGGCCTGTTTGTTATGGCCCAGTTTCTAGTTACTCTTTTGTATTTATTCTTGATTTCCTCTTTGAGAGAGGCAAGAAGAAAGACATTTATAATATTTTTGTTCATGTTTTCCTCCTGTTTTAGTATGGTAAATGATAAACCCTAGATCTAGAAATTAGTAGTTGAATCCTCTTTATCAATTGGTGCTTTCAATCTTTGACACTCATGGCCCCTCCCTCAAAAAACCAAAACCCTAGAGACATTATTGATGAAGCTGTCCAAACAGCTCACATCCATCTTGACAATGCCATGAATCAAACGCAAGCAACAACTAGATGAGCGTTTTGACAAAACATCTGCAGATCTGACACTCATACACACTCGATTGGACAATGAAAAACAGGTTTCCGATTCTCGATATGACAACATCATGGATGTGCTCAACAAACTGGTTATTCAAAAGGAACAATCACCACATACTACTGCTCAAGCCATAACAGCGTCCTCTTCAGGTATCCCTCACCTTTCTCACTCTTTCCCAATACCCACAACACATTCCAGCCCCATTATTTCACACGCCACCTCTCCATTTCACACCAACCCTTTACCCCTTTATTAAACTCAGACTCTTTTTCGCCCTATCCACACTTATCTACCATGGCCACTGCTGCACTACATTCTACACCCACTCAAATCCCTAGACCTTTCCATTCACCCCACATCACTCAGACTATTCCATTGCCCTACGGCACAAATTTTAATTTTCCCCATTTTCCCTCTATTTTCTTTCCACCCACACACCAAGCTACACCTCTTCCATCTTTTCGTACCCCAAAATTGGAGCTCCCATTGTTTGATGGCTCTAACCCTTTGGAATGGTTATTTCAAGCTGACCAATTTTTTGAATTTTACCAATTACCCCATGAGAACAGATTATCCTTGATCTCATTTTATATGAAAGGGAAGCTTTATGTTGGTTTAAATGGATGCATCAAAGTCGCCTGCTAATAGACTGGCCATCATTCACGAAGGCGCTGGAATTACGTTTTGGACCATCGACTTATGCAAATCACCAGGCTGAACTATTTAAGTTAAAGCAAACAGGATTTGTCACAGAATACCAAGCTATGTTTGAAAAGTTAGGCACCCAAGTGGTGGGATTATCTACAGAAGCCACTCTAAATTGTTTCATTTCTGGACTGGCAAGCGAAATACAAAATGAGATCGCTATTCATAAACCGGTTTCTATTTCCCAAGCTATTGGTTTAGCTAAACTAATTGAATCCAAAATCAAGGATTCGAAACCCAAATATCAGAAACCCTTTTTCTACACTCCAACCAAACCACACCCTAATCCAACACCTACTTCCACACCCCCCAGACCTTCCGCTGCAGCCCTTCCCACTAAACTGCCAATCCGACGCCTTTCTAATGCTTAGCTTCAAGAGCGGCGCGCACAGGGACTTTGTTTTAACTGTGATGAAAAGTTCATACCAGGTCACAAATGTGCCACAGGAAAGTTCTTATTGTTGATGGTGGATGAGGATGACCCTCCTTCACAAGAACCCTCAGACAATACTGAAGACCTACCCCCTGCATCGGAACCTGAGGAGACGTATTTCCAACTTTCCCCACAGGCCGTCAACGGCCATTTCTCTCCAAAGACACTTAAATTTACCGGTTCAATTCATGGCCTCAGTGTGACGGTGCTCATTGACACAGGTAGCACCCACAACATACTCCAACCTCGCATTGCTCAACACTTGAAACTTCTTACTACACCAATTCCAAATTTTTCGGTGATGGTGGGAAACGGTTCTAAATTATCCTGCTCAGGCCTATGCTCTCAAGTCCCTATCACCTTACAAAACCACCTCTTTGTTATTCCTTTCCACTTAATCCCTATTGAAGGCGCCGACGTTGTCCTCGGCATGGAATGGTTACGTACACTAGGTCCCCTCCTAGCAGATTTCTCAATACCCAGGATTTCTTTCACTTACCACAACAACAAAATCTCAATATCAGGTGATCCAAAAATACTCCCTACTCACTCTTCATACCAACAAATTTGTCACCTTGTTCATACGGACTCAATTGCATTCGTCCACCTGCTAGTTTACCAACCTGAAAACTCTTCACACATTTATAAAACATTTCCATCACCCCAACCCTCTTTACCCAAACAGATTGCATCCCTATTACAATCATATGCTACAATTTTCAAGACTCCACAAGGCCTACCCCCACCGAGACCACATGACCACCACATCCCTATCATACCTAACACTCCTCCAATCAACGTGAAACCCTATAGATACCCTCACTCACAAAAAGACGCCATGACAATAATCATCCAGGACATGCTTCAAGAGGGCATTATTCGCCCAAGTCACAGCCCTTATTCTTCCCCGTACTCCTAGTTCGAAAAAGACGGCTCTTGGAGATTTTGCGTTGACTATAGAGCCTTAAATATCGTCACAATTAAAGATCGTTTTCCCATCCCCACAATTGATGAACTTTTTGATGAATTGGGTTCAGCTACTATTTTTTCAAAGATTGACTTACAATCCGGATATCACCAGATCAGGGTTGCCCCAAAGGACACGCACAAGACTGCATTCAGAACGTTTGATGGGCACTACGAGTTCCTAGTAATGCCTTTTGGTCTTACTAATGCTCCTAGTTCTTTTCAATCGGCAATGAATGATTTGCTTCGCCCATACCTACGGCGGTTAGTTTTAGTTTTTTTTAATGATATTTTAATTTACAGTTCCTGCATGTCTGACCATGTTCGTCATTTGCAATAAGTTTTGGAGTTATTATTATCTAACCAATTTTATGCCAAATTATCAAAATGTATTTTTGCTGTTCCGTCTGTGGATTATTTAGGGTATATTATCTCAAGGGACGTCGTTACCCCCGATCCAGAAAAGATCCAAGCAATACTAAACCGGCCTACGCCACGTTCTCTCACGACACTCAGGGGATTTTTAGGCCTCACCGGATTTTATAGAAGATTTGTTCGCCACTATGCCTCACTCGCCGCTCCTCTCACCGATTTATTACGTTCCACTAAA
>CAWUDS030005486.1:0-52553 GCA_963859935.3 Lathyrus sativus | reverse complement strand
GGTTCTCTGTTGCAAAGCACTTACCGTTCAAAACCAAAAACATCTTTAATAAGAGAACGAAGTTCTCTTTTGCATTGAATTAAAGAGAGAGAATTAAGTGTAGTCTTCTTCCTCTCCGAGTGTTGGGATGCTCACTGTAGTGGGGGTGGTCTCGATACTCGTCTTTCAATACGAAGACGCTACGTTCGCCACACCATTTCATAACAAAAACCTTGAGATAAAGAATTGGGTACTACCCGTAGGGGTTACTATCCGAGGACCTATCTCGCCCCAAAAACAATCTCAACCAATCAAACATGATACCTTGCCTCGCATGGCAAAAACCAATCTCCCAAAGGATATGTTACGTCCGTTCTACTGTAAACAGGTACGCATAAGTCTCCTCACATGCGAGCAGCAAAACACCTAAACTGCTAGAACGCGCACGATAACATCATCCACACAAAACACATCGGTTATCCGCACCGTAGCACGAACTACGTTGCTCTGATTTCTCTTGCATGTTGAGAATACGTAGGCATATGATTGCAATATCCTAGCGAGCACCCTTTTTCTTTTTCACCCTTTCCCAGAAAGGCATGCTACGTCCGTTCTACCGCAAACAGGTAACGCCTAAGTCTCCAACGAGCGAGCAGCAATACACCTAACTGCTAGAATGCGCATGATAGCAGCGTCTACCAAGACTTCCCCGCACACCGTAGGCCGAACTACGACTGCTCTGATTCTTTACTTTCCCAAGTAAAGATACGTAGGCACAAGGGCCACAATCCTTGCCGAGCACATTCCCCCCATATCTGTAGTTCCCCGAACTACGTCGACTCTGACTTTCTCATATCTTTTGAGAATACGTAGGCCTAGGACCGCGAAGTCCTATCGAGTCTGTTCTTTCTCTTTTCTCCCTCTGTTACCTCTCTTTCCTGTTTCCAACCCTTCTTTTACCCGGTGGAACACCTCTTATAGCATAGTGTTTAAGCAAATAAATTCACACATCGACAAACAAAAGGTTCCCATCGAGTACGATGGATGCGAGGGGTGCTAATACCTTCCCTTCGCATAACCGGCTTCCGAACCCATTCTTGGTCGCGAGACCATCTTATCCATTTCTTTCTTAAGGTTTTCTCGATATTTTCCTTTCCCCTCATGGGATCAATAAAGTTCGGTGGCGACTCTTCTGTCTATCTTTTTCGCCTCCCCGTCGTTGCACGATGCATTTTTCGAGTAGCGACAGCTGGCGACTCTGCTGGGGACCCCCTAGCAAGCCAAGCCTATTTTGATTGTTGTATTTGTGTTTTTATTTGTTTATGCTTTGATTCTCTAACCTGTTGGGTTTATGGGTTGGTTTGTGAGATAAGGCTTTCTACCCGAGCTTTATAGTATACATTAAGATTAGGAGGTGGTTTCTTTCTGATTTGCGAGACTTAGGACTCGTTGAGTTGGATCGAATCCCACCGCTCAGATGAGACCCCTTTGGGATGATTATGTCTTATGTGTAGTCGTAATGGCGTTTTTATTTCCAACTTGGGAGTCCGTGATTCTGAGGACCTTTGTAGAACCTTATTTCGAAGGTTCCTAAAATATAACTCTGTGTTCATCCTTTGAAGGGATTACCGTCTTACGAGTAGTCGTTCTGATGGAAAACTTTTGAGGGTTAGTGCATGGGACCTTGTTTAAAGGCCTTTTGAATACCCTCTTATAAACCAGTAGATATCCCACCCAAGGGGGAGAGATACCTTTTTGTTGTCTTGCAGGATATGTTATCATAATCCTTGTTGTGGATCTATTCTCGTGTGCACTCATTGCATTGCATTTGCATAAGCATATCTGCATCATTTTTGCACTTTCTTCCCTAACCAGTGCCAAGAGCTTACCCATCCTCTGTTCATAACCCGCAGTTGATTTCCCGACACTCCCGTTGAACTCGTGAGAGCTGTAAAGAGTTTGAAGCAAGGGGAACGTAGACACCTTGAAAGGCCAAGTCAGACAATGCAAGCTGAGGTAACTATGGAGCAGAAGTGGACTATGGAGCAGGTCCAAGCAGAGTTAAGGGAAGTCCGAAGCCAGATGGGACAATTCATGGTGGATATACAAGCTTTGCGTCAGGATCAGAAAATGCTCAGGAAGAAGTTCATCAACTGAAGACCCAGATGGGCCAGATTATGGAAGTCATGGAAAATGTGCTAAGAAAGGACGGAAATCTTAGGCCTGAGTTCGCAGCAGAAATGATCATTCAACCCGTACCTATGGAATATCTTCGAGAGCGCGATATGCCTCATGGATCTTTTACACAACCTAAAATTCCAAGATTTCCCCGTCAGCAGCTACCTCTTATTTCCCAAGACAATCCTAAGGTTAGGAGGTATGCGCAGAGGCTGAAGCGGCCCGATAGAAGCTTCGACCAGATCCCTATGACTTATACTCAGTTGTTGCAGATTTTGCTTCAACTTCGATTGGTTGAACTTCGGACTCTAGCTCCGTTTGTTGGTAAGCCACCACAAGGCTATGATGCAAGTGTCCATTGTGATTTTCATTCTGGGGCACCGGGCCATAATGTGGAAGAATGCAAAGCTTTTAAATACCAAGTCCAAGACTTAATCGATTCAAAAGCATTCGAGTTCACGCCAAGCGGTATGAAAGTGCCAGGTGGGCTTATTCCAGTTGCTGTAAAAGAAGTGGATATCCCTGCTTTTTTCCCTGGAGCTGCATCAGGTCATGAGCGTATCTTACAATCTTTGGTTTCAGAATCTCCATGCCCACAGCTATTGCCTATTCCTGGGCCAAATCTGAGGATGAAAGGGCCTGCGCATGAGGAATGCCCTAGTCAGTGCCAACAACCTTATGTTCCTCAGCGACAGAACTGTCGGCGCCAAAATCAGAGAAGGCCTCGCAACAACTTGGAAAGAAGGACTGCTCCTCTTCATCCAGTCCCTATCTCACAGAATCAGCTTCTCCCATATCTGATTCAAAACTCATTGGTGGAGCCTAAGACTCTTAAGCCTGTGCCAGAACCTTACCCTCCTGGGTACAATCCCAATGTTCAGTGTGGATATCATGGAGGATCCATGGGGCACTCGACTGAAGAATGCAAAGCCTTCCAAGCCAAAGTGCAGCAATTAATTGACAAGGGGTGCATATCTTTTCCCGAAGGGAGTTTGGTCGTTCATGTCAACCTCTCAGTTGTCTAAGCTTGAATATTTCAGGGGTCATCTCCAAAAGCCAGTGGTTCAGACAGGCAGACGTCCTCAACATTGGTAGTCCTTGGGCATTTTTATCATTTGCATCTTGTAGTTTATTTTCTGTTAATTGCTACTTGTCTTTAAACATTGTTGTTTTGAATGGTAATATTAACGAAGTGATTATGCATTTTCCGAATCAATTATGTCGCATTCGCTCATTTATCACCAGCACAGACACATACACTTTTTATCCACTCCACTTTATCACTATTGTTTTAGCAAAGATTGAAGGGAGGATGACGAAAACGAAATACCCATAATTGCAAACCGTATGCTTTCAGACAGAATCTCGTCAATGATGTACAGGCATTGTTTCAAATCCCCTAAACACTGAAGATATAAGGAGTTAATCCCTAGTCAACCACTTCGAGCCTAGAAGTAGGAGTTTCCTTCGGATATTTAAGCCCTTACACTCGACCTGGGGCAGGGTAGTGTTCAGTTAATCCAATCTTGCATTCAAATCAACAGAGCAAAATACAAGACGGTTGTTCATCAATGACCAACGACTGGGCAGTCACAACCTTCCAACAAAATAAAAAAAATCAAAGAGCCTGCTAAGTCAAACACCTTAAAGGAGACTTAGGCAAAAATCAAGGTTATCCCGACGGATCTGACAAGCCAAATCAGTCCATGCAAAAGTTAGGGATCGAAAACAAAATCAAAAGAGGTCCTCAAGCCCTCAACAAAAACAAAATAAGATTCAGTGGCCACCCAGATCGAGAGGCTACTAACATCCATCAAAATAAAGTGACTGCCATCTCGAGCAAACCTTGGACCATGAAGCTTACACCGTCAAGGCAGATGTAGAATTAACTGAAAATAGATATGGAGATCATTACGAAGAAGGGGGTGGGTACAAATAATTCTTTGAGCCTAATATCCTTGTTTCAATAACCGTGAACCAGACCACGTTACAACCCTTGAAAGACCTAATTGAGGCAAGGTTTATCCTGAAAGCATACTATTGCGAGGTTGCGTAACCTGACTCCTTACATATTTGCTAATCATCAGCATTGGTGTCATTATCTTTGATATATCTCTCATGCCAATCCAGTTAGCACAACGTTTAGACTAAATGGTCCATTCGTTTCACTCTCACGACACGTAATAAAAGATAATTCTTTCAAAAACTTGCATGAACTTTGCATTGAGATTACCATTCGTGAACAAAATTTTTATTTACAAGTTAGTAGTTGGCATTAAGGAAATTCTAACACAAAGCAATCAAGCATGGCTGGATTATTCAGCGGTCTGGACCAGAACCAAGTATACCATATAACCTTATGGACTTGGGAGCATTGTCATCCCGCGAATATGGAATCAGTCAGCTTAAGGCAAATCCCCAAACATCAGTTGATTATGGGGCAAATCATTCAAGAAGCGGTTGATCATAAGTGAGTCATACCAATCAGGGGGCAGGCCACCCAGAGTTTCTTTGACCTGAGGATAGATCTCTCCAATGTTCAATCGAGATAAGTTAAGTCGCTTCCACGCTCTTTTAGGGGAAAGCTACCCCAAGAGTACATTGAAGCCAACTACCACAAGAATAGGCTAATCAATGATGAATCCATTTGTGGTACAAACTCTGGGGCAGATCATCTCGAGTTCGTCTCATGGCAAGCTGCTCAAGCAAGTTCATTCTCGCCAACAACTGTTAAGTTTAAAACGATGTCAGGAAGTCAGGCTTGTCCTCCACTTTCCCACATAACCCAGAGCCCAATCTGCATTGGCAACTACCAAAAGTCCGCCACGTCGGCACCTTCATTCCCAATTACCCGTCCGCATCATATGCATCATACGCATCGCATTCGACTTCATAAGCATCTTGCATCATACGCATACCCAGAATCATATCATACTCCCCCAGCTCTTGCATCTCCGCATGTTAGCATTTGCATTTGCATTTCCACTTGTTATGGAATATCATTATCATCAAGCATTCGCATATGCGAGCTCAGATCCAGGATCAATCACGAAGATTTCCAAGATCATCAGCCCAGACGGGGGCACCTCTTGCAAGACCGTGGGTTTCTCTTACTAGAGTCAGAAGATGTCAAGACAAGATTGAGCCCAATCAGGGGCATTCTTCCACAAGATCGTGGGTGTTCCCCACGAAGTTTTGCAACTTTTTGAGTTTCAAGGCAATCAGCAGCCCAGTCAGGGGCATTATCTGCAAAGGCCATGGGTCCTCCCTAGGAATTCAAGATTATCAAAGCAAAATTCAGCCCAAACCAGGGGCATCTTTTCAAGACCATGGGTGTATTGCAGGATGTATTGCAACCTCGTGGTTAATCAGATCTTCAAATCAACAATCGGCCCAGACAGGGAGGTCTTCAGTAAAGCCACGGGCGATCCCCAGTGCTTTGTCTCCAGCAGACTTGACTATTTATCTTCAGTGATAAGTGGCAATCTCTTCAGAGAAGCTTATCCATCTTCAACGATAAGTGGCAATCTCTTGGGAGAAGCTTATCCATCTTCAGTGATAAGTGGCAATCTCTTGGGAGAAGCTTATCCATCTTCAGTGATAAGTGGCAATCTCTTCAAAGAAGCTTATCCATCTTCAACGATAAGTGGCAATCTCTTCAGAGAAGCTTATCCATCTTCAACGATAAGTGGCAATCTCTTGGGAGAAGCTTATCCATCTTCAGTGATAAGTGGCAATCTCTTGGGAGAAGCTTATCCATCTTCAGTGATAAGTGGCAATCTCTTCAGAGAAGCTTATCCATCTTCAACGATAAGTGGCAATCTCTTCAGAGAAGCTTATCCATCTTCAACGATAAGTGGCAATCTCTTGGGAGAAGCTTATCCATCTTCAGTGATAAGTGGCAATTTCTTCAGAGAAGCTTATCCATCTTCAGTGATAAGTGGCAATCTCTTCAGAGAAGCTTATCCATCTTCAGTGATAAGTGGCAATCTCTTCAGAGAAGCTTATCCATCTTCAGTGATAAGTGGCAATCTCTTCAGAGAAGCTTATCCATCTTCAGTGATAAGTGGCAATCTCTTGGGAGAAGCTTATCCATCTTCAGTGATAAGTGGCAATCTCTTGGGAGAAGCTTATCCATCTTCAGTGATAAGTGGCAATCTCTTCAGAGAAGCTTATCCATCTTCAGTGATAAGTGGCAATCTCTTCAGAGAAGCTTATCCATCTTCAGTGATAAGTGGCAATCTCTTCAGAGAAGCTTATCCATCTTCAAGTGAATAAAGTGGCAATCTCTTCAGAGAAGCTTATCCATCTTCAGTGATAAGTGGCAATCTCTTGGGAGAAGCTTATCCATCTTCAGTGATAAGTGGCAATCTCTTCAGAGAAGCTTATCCATCTTCAGTGATAAGTGGCAATCTCTTCAGAGAAGCTTATCCATCTTCAGTGATAAGTGGTAATCTCTTCAGAGAAGCTTATCCATCTTCAGTGATAAGTGGCAATCTTTTCAGAGAAGCTTATCCATCTTCAGTGATAAGTGGAAATCTCTTGGGAGAAGCTTATCCATCTTCAGTGATAAGCGGCAATCTCTTCAGAGAAGCTTATCCATCTTCAGTGATAAGTGGCAATCTCTTCAGAGAAGCTTATCCATCTTCAGTGATAAGTGGCAATCTCTTCAGAGAAGCTTATCCATCTTCAGTGATAAGTGGCAATCTCTTGGGAGAAGCTTATCTGCCTTCAATGATAAGTGGCAATCTCTTCAGAGAAGCTTATCTTTCGTCAATGATAAGTGGCAATCTCTTCAGAGAAGCTTATCTTTCGTCAATGATAAGTGGCAATCTCTTCAGAGAAGCTTATCTTTCGTTAATGATAAGTGGCAATCTCTTGGGAGAAGCTTATCCGTCTTCAGCGATAAGGGGCAATCTCTTCAGAGAAGCTTATCCCCTATCATCCGTTTTGGTGTTAGGGTTGATTGTCTTCCGCTCCATCATCCTTTTGGTGATGGGTCTGGCATCCTTTTGGTGTCATGACTAGCGTGCGTTTTCCATTATCCTTTTGATAATGGATACCTACATCCTTTTGTGTTAGGGTTGATTTTGTTTCGCTCCATCATCCTTTTGGTGGGGGGTCTGTCACTTGGATTAATGTCAGATTGTGCGATGGTGTTTGCTTTACCATCCTTTTGGTGGTAGTAGCCTTGTGTGTTTCGTCTCAACATCCTTTTGGTGATGATGACCTTTTGCCAGTTATTTACAATCTACTCAGAGGTACCTCATCCATCATTTTCAGTTCCCAAGATTTCCTTTCCTTTTCGGACAAATTCAGGGTCTTCTTTATATCTAATTGTCTTCTACCTTGAAAGAATGACTGCTGCAGCATTTTATCTTACTCAGTTCAAGCCAATTAGATAGGGGCATCTGTCATACCCCAAATTTGTCCTACCCCCTCTCGCTCTTGTATCAAACATCCGTGGGGATTCATGCCTTTTCTCTAAATAATCACCCGGCCTCTGACCATGATATTCTGAAGTGTGGATTAATAAGGGTCTTGTTGGCACTCTCTGTGGTTACTAAACTCTTGCCAAAATGATGGTTTCAGATAAGTTTATGATGCGAGAAGATTCAAGATAAGGTCAATTGATTTCAAAATAATTTTAAGGCTCATTTCAATTGATTCTCAAGTCGTTTTTTTGGGATATGCCTTTCAAAATCAGAATAAAGTTCAAGCTAATATGTTATGCCATAGGGGTAAGTGGTAGACCCCAATTTCTTTATTTATGATCTTAAAAGTAATCCAGTTAGAGGATTTAAACTCTCAAGTGACATCAAGATCATGCGTAAAGGGCCAAACTGTGTTTATCAAGCTATAATGTGAACGAGTCCAAGACCATGATTAAGGTTTCTACTTCAAGGACTGCCTTCAGGCCTGGTATGCCATGGGAAATATGCCTCAGTCATTATTGTGAATTAGTTGTGAGATTATCAAAACTCTTTTAAGTTTTCATGACTTGATAAACAATTTGTTGGAGATCATTTGTTAGAGATCATGCCTTCAGCCGTAGGCACGGATAGTCATTGAGCCACGAGCCATTTTAGCTTTTGGCACTTCTAGAGTCTAGATGTATTATGAACAATATACCTTATTCCAATGCAGAAAAAGAAAGTTAAGAAACTTTTTGGAAACTATTACATGGTTTGGAGTTTAGAACAAAAGTCCCTTAGGACATGGCACTGCAGAATATTCAAGGCTTGGATTACTCCAAATAAGTTGTAAATACAACATTGAACAAGGAAAGTAATTGTTACATATCTTCTCATGGTTCAAAATATATATAAGTTATAAAGTGGAAAAGTGAACTTCATTCATGACAGAAGATTGCAAAGCTATGCTGCAAAATCATAACAAAGAAAAAACAATTTCAAATCCTTGATATTCTGTTAACAGAATTTCAAAACTAGCCTCAACCAAATTCAATCAGAAAATGCTATCCTACACTCCAATATTTCCTGTACAAATTATGTTCTTTCTTCACATTTGGAGGGCCATGGCTTTGAACTTCTCATTTTCTCTTCATCTCCATTATCAATTCAATGAATTTCCTGCAAGAAAATCAGAGGGAAAACACCAACAATCACATCTCACGCATAAGACAAAACGATAAATCTGTCACAAAACTTCATCCAAGTCATAGCTTATTCAAAAAAAAAATCTGTGTTAATTGACAGTTCAAAGATGGTTCGAGTTGAACATCTCGCGAGATCATAAATCCACAAAATTTGCAATTTGAAAAACCTACATACAGAGCTTAAAAGAATATAGAATATGAAGGGAGATGTATGGACCACAACCATGACACAAGTGATCCGCAACAGGCAGCAAACATAATTTGAGGCAATTTTCCAAATTACCTCAAGCCATGACAGAACCTGCATATGTTGTGAACACAAAAAAAAACCAAAGTCTTATCTCTACGCAACCTGTCGCTTGAAAGTACCAGGCCTGCTGCACCAAAATACCACACCAGACAGCAATCTGCCATAGCCCACACATCTGTGAAACAACCAACAGCCTGCTGCACCAAAGCCCACTCCAGACAAAGCTCTGCCACAACCAAACAAAACCTTCACCTACAGTCTGCAAAACTTCCAAATATGGACCAACAAACCAGCCCTCCTCATTCTGTATCAGAAAAAAAAGTAGTATCAATACAACAGAAAAAACTCTTTAAAAAAAAAAGAAATAGCAGGGAGAAAAGGGGGGGGAACCTTTTCATTCTTCATCAACAGCGATAAAACAACCTTCTCATAACCTCAAAACTTGATAATATCTCCCTCTCAGAACTTGAACTTCTGGGGATTCCTCTTCAAAACTCCTCAAAATTCCTCTGAAAACTTCCAACCACTAAACACACTCAAATCTGGAAACTCATTTTCAACCCATCTTCCATTTTGAGAACCCACAACAGAAACAGAGCTGGAACAAAGGAGGAGAGGAAGAGACTTCAAACCTGACCCAGAAAACAGAAACCTCATTGAACCACCATTATCGTTCAATTTCGACCAAACAACCACCCTTCATCCACCCAAAACCGTAACAGCAAACCCATTTCTCCATTCTTCAAACTCAAACCTTCAGAATCCATAGCCAACACCTTTCCGCCATTAACGCACAAACTCATCAAATGCATCTAGTAGTCAACAACTTCAACCCCCAGAAAATCAACCCAGATCCTTATTCTTCTTCGTCCCTAAACTCCTTTGTCAGTTTTAACATTCATCTTCCAACACACTTTTAACTCATCTTCCAAACTCTCCGAATTTGTTCAAACCGAAGCCCGGAAAACTACGTTTCACATTACCGAACCTTCACCCTGTCAACTTCCATCAACTTTAAACATCATCATCCTCTTAACATTTCAACCAACCACCATAAATCCCCTTCAAATCAACGTTAATCCAACTCCAGATATTCATTGTTCAGCATAATACTTCACCTCACAATTTCTTCTTCCTCCGAATTCGTTTCTCCATCAACCGTTCAACTTCACCATTCTCAAAATCTCCAGATTTCGAAACCCCCATCCGTCTTCAACTCACAACATCTTCTCCAAACCAACCAACACCTATTTTCAAATCCGCGAAACTTCATCACAAACTGAAACCTATTTCGAAACTCCTCACTTTTCATCTTCAACATCTCCCTCAAACCCCCATTTCCAATCTCTTCTCCTAACAAAACCCTAAATAAGCGAGAAATAGAGATGAGGAGAAATTGCTCAAAATCCAAACAAGACAAACCGTGAAAGACGAATAGAAGGAGAGACGCGAGCGAGGGGCGTGATATTGTAAAGGCGCGATCCAGGTCGTCGACAAACTTTGACGAGAAGCCATCCCTCTGTGATTAGTGATTCACGTTTTCATGTGGGACTTAGATTTTTGTTGCTGAAAGTGTTTATGGACTGATTTCGGGCCTTCATGATGAAGCCCATGTGTTGTTTCATTTTTTGTTCTGTTTATAGAATCAGGGTGATGGGATAACAAGCCCACATGATCCCATCTTTTTTTTTATTTTATTTATTATAATCTTTTTATCAACCCCTCTTGTTCTTTTTTTTAATTAATTCATTTATTTTATTTTTAGCATAGGTTTTATATTTAATTTTTAAGAACTCTTTAATATTTTTAGAGTACGTATATTTTTAGAGTTAGATATTCTTTTAAATAACCTTCTTAGAAAATTTCTTAAGTTTTTATTTTGTAATTTAAGTTTTAGAGATAGATTTCATTTCTCTTTTCTTTTTGGGCATGTTGTCCCATTTTCCGTTTGGTCGATGACGAGACCACCTTCGATTCTCTGTCAAATTATTGATGAGAAATGAAGGATCTGAGACCGACTTTCTCTTCTTTCTCACTTTCCGACTTTATTTCATTCCATTTTGTTTTGGTCGATGACGAGACCTCCGTAAACCGTTATTAAGTCAAACTGTTGATAAATAACGTTGGATCTGAGACCATTTCTTTTCAACGCTTTCCCTCCTAAAACCTCGGTCCCGTACCGAGGGTATCTTCGAAAATATTTTTAAAAACAAATTATTTGTATTGAATTAAAAAGAGAGGATTGGGTGTAGACCTCTTCTTCTTCGAGTGTTGGGATGCCCACTGTAGTGAGGGTGGTTTCGACACTCGTCTTTCAATACAAAGACGCTTTCATCCTTTTTTCTCCTAAAACCTCGGCTCCGTACCAAGTCCACTTTCAAACCATCTTTCAATAAATCAATTTCTCTTTGTATTGAAATAAAAAGAAAGGATTGGGTGTAGACCTCTTCCTCTTCGAGTGTTGGGATTGCCCACTGTAGTGAGAGTGGTCTCGATACTCGTCTTTCAATACAAAGATGCGACTTCTTCCACCACCTCTCCTTTCACAACTTCCTTCCGTAACTTTTCTTGCCTAAAACATCGGTCTCACACCGAGTGCATTTTCAAACCCTTTTCTTCACAACAAAATTTGAATGGTCGTGGAGTGGTTAGGCGTAGGCTTTCTCATATCCCGAGTGCTGACGTTTACCGTAGGGTTCTCTGTTGCAAAGCACTTACCGTTCAAAACCAAAAACATCTTTAATAAGAGAACAAAGTTCTCTTTGCATTGAATTAAAGAGAGAGAATTAAGTGTAGTCTTCTTCCTCTCCGAGTGTTGGGATGCTCACTGTAGTGGGGGGTGGTCTCGATACTCGTCTTTCAATACGAAGACGCTATGTTCGCCACACCATTTCATAACAAAAACCTTGAGATAAAGAATTGGGTACTGCCCGTAGGGGTTACTATCCGAGGACCTATCTCGCCCCAAAAACAATCTCAACCAATCAAACATGATACCTTGCCTCGCATGGCGAAAACCAATCTCCCAAAGGATATGTTACGTCCGTTCTACTGTAAACAGGTACGCATAAGTCTCCTCACATGCGAGCAGCAAAACACCTAAACTGCTAGAACGCGCACGATAACATCATCCACACAAATCACACCGGTTATCCGCACCGTAGCACGAACTACGTTGCTCTGATTTCTCTTGCATGTTGAGAATACGTAGGCATAGGATTGCAATATCCTAGCGAGCACCCTTTTTCTTTTTCACCCTTTCCCAGAAAGGCATGCTACGTCCGTTCTACCGCAAACAGGTAACGCCTAAGTCTCCAACGAGCGAGCAACAATACACCTAACTGCTAGAATGCGCATGATAGCAGCGTCTACCAAGACTTCCCCGCACACCGTAGGCCGAACTACAACTGCTCTGATTCTTTACTTTCCCAAGTAAAGATACGTAGGCACAAGGGCCACAATCCTTGCCGAGCACATTCCCCCCATATCTGTAGTTCCCCGAACTACGTCGACTTTGACTTTCTCATATCTTTTGAGAATACGTAGGCCTAGGACCGCGAAGTCCTATCGAGTCTGTTCTTTCTCTTTTCTCCCTCTGTTACCTCTCTTTCCTGTTTCCAACCCTTCTTTTACCCGGTGGGAACACCTCTTATAGCATAGTGTTTAAGCAAATAAATTCACACATCGACAAACAAAAGGTTCCCATCGAGTACGATGGATGCGAGGGGTGCTAATACCTTCCCTTCGCATAACCGGCTTCCGAACCCATTCTTGGTCGCGAGACCATCTTATCCATTTCTTTCTTAAGGTTTTCTCGATATTTTCCTTTCCCCTCATGGGATCAATAAAGTTCGGTGGCGACTCTTATGTCTATCTT
The DNA here is from genome assembly GCA_963859935.3 of Lathyrus sativus. NCBI lineage: Eukaryota > Viridiplantae > Streptophyta > Magnoliopsida > Fabales > Fabaceae > Lathyrus > Lathyrus sativus. Next base: position 39,650 of record CAWUDS030005486.1, on the reverse strand, counting down.
TTTCGCCTCCCCGTCGTTGCACGATGCATTTTTCGAGTAGCGACACTAAGTAAGCAGACTCATAGTGTCTTCCTCAGGAAAGCACTAGGAGGTATGTACTCAGGAATCATATCCTATGTGGCTCAACCACTGTGATTAGTTTACATTCCTCCTCAGGAGAAACTAAACTCACAAGCAGGCTCCAACATCACTGGATACTTAGGAAATCCTATATGAACTAGTGGAACTAAGTGAATAGACCCATAGGACCTTCCTCAGGAAAGTACTAGGAGGCTTCCACTTAGGAATTGTATCCCATGTGGCTCAACAACATGTGATCAGTTTACATTCCTCCTCAGGAGAAACTAAACTCATATGTTGGCTCCAACATCATTGGATACTTAAGAAATCCTAGATGAACTAATGGAACTAAGTGAATAGACCCATAGGACCTTCCTCAGGAAAGTACTAGGAGGCTTCCACTTAGGAATTGTATCCCATGTGGCTCAACAACATGTGATCAGTTTACATTCCTCCTCAGGAGAAATTAAACTCACAAGTTGGCTCCAACATCATTGGATACTTGAGAAAGAGGTGAGAAGAAAGAATGAAAGTCATTCATAGTGCCTTCCTCAGGAAAGTACCATGAACTTCCCTCAAACTTCAGGATCTCAAACCTCACAGACAGGGAATAATCTCCAAGCTCTGGGTCTCTGAGTCTTGATCTACAATCTTCTCCTTCATCATGCTCCTCAACAAGATCTTCAAAACAAACTAAGCCCCACAACAAATTCCCCGAAAATAAACCCCAGAGGTAAACAGATAACCACAGAGCAGACAAAATCATCAGCCAACTTCAGAAAATACCTAAAAATACTAAAACAAGGGGGAAAATTCTATCAATTATTCACAAGGGTCTACAACATCTACCCATAACATCCCTATATGCCCCTATCCAAAAATCAAGACAAAACTCTCTAAAGAAAATGAATTATCTCACCTATGCATGACCTAAACCCTAATTATGATACCCTAATGCTAACCTAATTAAACTAACCAAATTTTAATCTAAAAATCAAAAATTAAATCCTATGGGGAACTATGATTCAATATCTAATCACACCAAAAAGAATGAATTAAAAATCCTAAGGGAAAGTCTTAAAATAAATTCTATAAAATGAGGTATCAAACTAAACATTATAAAAGGCTATTTAAATGAAAAATATACTAAAAATATGAAACTAAAAATAAAATGGAATTTTTATTTTTATTAATTTTCTAGACAAATTTATGAACATGTGAAAAAAAACAAGTATTAAAAAATATTCATTTTTCTATTTTATATGAATTTTTTAATATGCAAGAAAATTAAAGGAAATTAAAAAATAAAAGGAATTAATTAAAGGGGAGGGGGGTGCTAACAGCAGGGCGCCCTAGTTCATTATCAGGTGGGCCAGACATGGTGGGGTGTGAAAATAAAATGGGATAGGCCCATGGTGCGTTTCAGAAAAACAAATGAAAAATTAAAAAGAAAATGGAACGCCCACGGTGCAAATAGCATCAAAATGTAGTTGAAAAACTGAATGGGCCGCTGGTGGGGGTGTAGGTATCAACGCTTAGTTGAGGCCCACGCGCTGGTGTCGCTACTCGAAAAATGCATCGTGCAACGACGGAGAGGCGAAAAAGATAGACAGAAGAGTCGCCACCGAACTTTATTTATCCCATGAGGGGAAAGGAAAATATCGAGAAAACCTTAAGAAAGAAATGGATAAGATGGTCTCGCAACCATGAACGGGTTCGGAAGCCGGTTATGCGAGGGGAAGGTATTAGCACCCCTCGCATCCATCGTACTCGATGGGAACCTTTTGTTTGTCGATGTGTGAATTTATTTTCTTAAACATTATGCTATAAGAAGTGTTCCAAAAGATAGGTAGAAAAGGGTTAGAAATAGAAGAAAGAGAAGTAACGAGGGAAGAAGAGAGAAAGAACAGACTCGGTAGGACTTCGCAGTCCTATGCCTACGTATTCTCAATAGATGTGAGAAAGTCAGAGTCGACGTAGTTCGGGGAACTACAGATATGGGGGGAATATGCTCGGCAAGGATTGTGGCCCTTGTGCCTACGTATCTTTACTTAAAAGAAGTAAAGAATCAGAGCAGCCGTAGTTCGGCCTACGGTTTGTTGATGTTTTTTTTATGGATGATGCTATCGTGCACATTCTAGCAGTTAGGTGTATTGCTGCTCGCTCGTTGGAGACTTAGGCATTACCTGTTTGCGGTAGAACGGACGTAACATATCCTTTTGAAAGATTGATTAGTTTTCGCCACGCGGGGCAAGAAGTCACGTTTGATTGATTGGATTGTTTTTAGGGGGCGAGACAGGTCCTCGGATAGTAACCCCTACGGGTAGTACCCAATTCGTTATCTCAAAGTTTTTGTTGTAAAAATGTGTGGCGAATGTAGCATCTTCGTATTGAAAGACGAGTATCAAGACCACACACACTACAGTGAGTATCCTGACACTCGGAGAGGAAGAAGACTACACTCAATCCTCTCTCTTTAGTTCAACACAAAGAGAACTTCATTCTCTTATTAAAGTGTTTTTGGTTTTGAATGGTAAGTGCTTTGCGACAGAGAACCCTACGGTAAACGTCAGCACTCGGGATAGGAGAAGGCCTACGCCTAACCACTCCACGACCATTCAAGTTTTTGTTATGAAAAGATTTGAAAATGCACTCGGTACGGGACCGAGGTTTTAGGCGAGAAAGGTTACGGAATGAAGTTGTGAAAGGAGAGGTGGTGGAAGAAGTCGCGTCTTCATATCGAAAGACGAGTATCGAGACCACCCTCACTACAGTGGGCATCCCATCACTCGGAGAAGAAGAGGTCTACACCCAATCTTCTCTCTTTAATTCGATACAAAGAGAAATCAATTTATTATTGAAAGTATACTCAGTACGAGACCGAGGTTTTATGAGGAAATGTTGGAAGCGTCTTTGTATTGAAAGACGAGTGTCGGAACCACCCTCACTACAGTGGGCATCCCAACACTCGGAGAGGAAGAAAGTCTACACTTAATCCCATCTTTTTAATTCAATACAAAGATAATTTGATTTTGAAAATTGTTTGACAAAGTTTTTGAATCAAGTCGGGACAAGTAATGAAGAGAGAAAAGAGGTGGTCTCAGATCCAACATTACTTATCAATAATTTGACTGGTAATGAATTACGGAGGTCTCGTCATCGACCCAAAACGGATGAAAATGGGACAAAATGCCCAATGACAAATAAGAAATAAATCCAATTTTAAAAGAAAAGTTTATGTATAAATCCTAAAACTATAAGTTAAAAGAAATATTTATAAAGTTCTAAGTAAGATAAAAGAAACATATATATAAAAACTTTAAAGAAATGTTAAAAGAAAATAATATATATAAAATAACTAATTATAATAATATACATAACAATAACAAAAACAAATTAAGAAAAAGAAGTTAAGAAGATAGGGGGGTATGCAGAGACGGAGGGGTACACACAACATCCTAATGGGTCTAAGCCCAAGATCCAAAATAATAAAATAATAAAAAAAAGTAAAAAAAATTAAAAAGAGTAAATACAGAAAAACGGTGGATCCAAATTTCCCAAATCATCCCTCTCACTCTCATCGTTCCAATCTCTCAACTCTCGCTATATCTCAATCTCACACTATCTCTCTCGCTCCCACGCTATTTTTATGTTTCTGTTTTTAAATCTCTCTCTGTTTCTTTTCGTCTCACTCTATCTCAATTTGTGTTCTTTTGTTCCCATTTGATTTAATTGCAATTGAAAATGTTGTGGTTCAGGAAAGTTCGAAGGAGGGCCCGCGAAGGAGAAGTTTAGATGGTTCTGATGTTGAGGAGGTTTTGATGGGTGGTTGGTGATGGTAACGGAAGTTTGTAACGAGTTGAAGGTTTATGTTTCGGAGATGGGTATTTGAGTTTTGTTTCTTTGTCTGGAGAAGATGAAGGTATCGTCGCCAGAAATGGGCTTTAATGGCGGCGTCGGTTTGTTTCGAGTTGTTATTCTGGGTTTGAAGGAGCTTCATAATGGATAAGGGTTTCGGAGTTTCGGAAGTGGTTTAGAGCTGTTCAAACGGGTTTATGAAGTATTTTGCTGTTGAGGCTCTCAAAGGTTGAAAAGGGGATAAGGGTGGGGGTTTTTTCCGATGGAGATTGTGGATTTGCAGAAGGAGGTCTGGTTTGGTGTTTTTCTGGTTTGAGATTTATGATGAATGTTGCTGAGTGTTTCAGAAGTTTATTGAGGAGATGAAGGTTTCAATTGAAAGAGGTTCTGAAGAGGATTTCAGGTTTAGACGACAATATGGAGTAGAGGGTTCAACCGCAAATCAAAGTTAATAAACCAACAATTGATAAAGAAATGAACTTGCAAGTTACCTATACCAGAGGAATTGAAAAAGGATGTGCGTTTGAACTCATCAGGTATGAAAGTACCAACCTTGCTTGTGCTGCGTTGTGATCTTCCTGTTTTGTTCTACTCCTCTCTGTTATGAGGTGTTGTGGTGAATGAAAAAGCGGTGTTCAAATAGAGAATCCACTGAAGGATGTTTTGAAAGTTGTAATTTATGGTGAGGATCCTGGAGTAGAAGAGAGGCGTAAGAAGGTTGATGGCTTTTCCTGTGAGTTATGGACACCAGGTGTTATTCTGAGTGGAGTGTGTTGCTTACTATTATTCTGAACGGAGTGGTGCTCAGCTCTCCCTGTTGTTGTTGAAAACAACAGATTAAAGGTTTTTAGCCAACAGTCAGGAGGAGATGGAAGACCGGTAGTTAAGAGTGGTTCTCTGATTTTGGCTTTCAAGGTGTCATTGAAGGTTTCTCTGACTTTGGATTACGTTGCAGGTTTTTTTTTTAGGGGAGCCGTTTTGAAGCTGTAATGGTTAAGGTTTATAAAGAATCCATGGAGGTTTGATGTTCTGGAGGTGGTTTGATGGTGTTGAATGGAAGTTGGTTATGTGGTTGAAGAGTGAGTTTGAAGAGGAATCCCCAGAAGTTCAAGTTCTGAGAGGGAGATATTATCAAGTTTTGAGGTTATGAGAAGGTTGTTTTATCGCTGTTGATGAATAATGAAAAGGTTCCCCCCTTTTTCTCTCTTTTTCACAATGGTTTTTATGATGGTTTTTTTTCTGTTATCCTTTTTTCATTGTCGCTTGCTGTACCCTTTTTATGAAAAAAAAATGTCTTGTACTATTGTTGACAGGTTTTGTTTGGTTGTGGCAGGGCTTGTCTGGCGTGAAGAAATGGTTTTAGGTGTAGTAGGCTTGGTGTTTTGGTCTTGTTGTAGCTGTGGCATGGTTTATGCAGGTGTGTGGGCTGGTTGTGCAGAGTATGTTTGTGTATGGTACGGTTTTGGTAGTTGTAGCAGAGTTGTCTGGTGTGGAGTGAGCTTGTGGCAGGATAGTGGTTGTAGCTGGCATTGTCTGTGGTAGCAGAATGGCGCAGGATTTGGTCTGGTGTGGGATGGGTGCAACATCAGAGGGCTATTTGGGAAGTATGTGTTTGGCGTTGACGATACTCTTCAAGCTCTGGACGCAGGAGCTGTTGAGACACTTATTGTCTGGGAAAATCTGGATATGACTAGGTACGTTTTAAAGAATAGTACTACTGGTGAAGTTGTCATTAAGCACTACAACAAGGAGCAGGAAGTCGTCCAAAGCAATTTTAGAGATCCTGAAACCGCTGCTGATTATGAGGTTCAGGAAAAGCTGTCTCTGTTGGAGTGGTTTGCAAATGAATACAGACGGTTTGGTTGCACTCTTGAGTTTGTTACCAATAAATCACAAGAAGGTTCACAGTTTTGCAGAGGTTTTGGTGGGATAGGTGGGATCTTGCGTTATCAGCTTGATATGAGAACATTTGACGATTTTTGGTTTTTCTGCGATCAGTTTATTAACATTGGGACCGTACAAGCTTGCGATGCCTCCCAGCTCCTCTTGTAGCTATTTTATTTTAAAGCTCATTCTAATGGCAAATAGAATTTGTGCTGTGTGTTTTGGTGCAGGTTATAAATGGTTATTGCTCGGAACTGAAGGCCTTGAAATTCATGGAGTCCCTGCGACATTGCTGCTTCACACGGTATGCTATGAGACGCGAAACAACGGCTGGTTTGGTAGCTGATGCCTTGTGTGAGGTTTCTCGGAGTGCAGCTGTGTTTGCCGGTACAGTTTTAAATGCAGTCCGGTGTGCATAATGGTTTGCGATATTTGTTGCGGCAGAAAATTGGCGTGGGTTGTTATCCTTTCTTTTTCCTCTACTCCTTCTCACTGTCCTGATTTTGCTTGTTGCAGAGGTAGCAGAATTGTAGCATGTTGTTAGCGGTGTTGCTACTGCGGTGCGTAACAGCCTGTATGGTGTTTCTGAAACTCGGAACCCGGATGCTTACTGGATTGAAGGTGCTGATTTAAATTCACGCTTTGCAAGCCCGAGCTTTGAACAGTCTGGTGCACTGTTTAATGAAGGAGCCCCTGAATTTGTTGACCAGAGCATGTATTACCCTGCTGCAACCAATTATGGGTATTATGGTACAGGATTTGAACCGCCCGGGGAATGGGAGGACCAGCAGAGGATTTTTGGTATAGAGGGTCCAGGTGCAGTGATAGGAGTTGATGACTCATTTGATGGAGAACAATTCTTCATATCTCTTGTAATGAACATGAATTTCCATGAATATAATCCTCCATTAAATTGACTCGAAATACGCTCTCATACTTTTTGAGTTTTCGTTTTGCTTGCATAGTTGTTCTTGTAATAACATGAGCTTCCTTTTTTTTATTCTTGTCACAATAAGGCAATGCCACTCCTGAACTTCTAAAAGTAAATGAAAGTATTAGAAGTAACATAACACCTAAACTTGAAAAGTGAAATTGAAGTGAGACAACATTAAATCTCAAATTCCTCTATCCTTGAATTCTCATTAAGAACAAAACTCGGAATGAATTTAAAGCTTGTATCAAAAGTGATTCAAATCTTGAAATCGATATTGAAGAGCAATTGAGTCATCTAAAATTCTCGCTGAACTAATTGTCACTTGGATTTACAATGAGCCACAATCTTTGGTTGCAAACAAACCAATCCTTAATGATCTCCAATCATGAAGCATTCTAAACTTAGTAACACCGGACCTTGAACAACAAACAACATATTTTGAATTTCTGGATAATTATCAACGGATGAACGTACAAATGAAAATTATATACAGGTAGGACAAATTTGGGGCATGCTTATGCAATGTGATATGCTAATGCAATGAAATGAAACATAAACCAAATGGAGAAAAGGTAGGGCAAATTTTGGGATACAACAGCTGCCCCTATTCAAGCGACTTAGACCTGAATGGATGAAAAGCGAACAGCTTTCAGATGATCATGGTAAAAGGCGGTTGAATACCAAAGAGACCTGAAATTTGCCAACCGTAAAAAGAACTTCTGACATCGCCGTCAAGTTTACAATATTTTCTGACTTCGCCGTCAATTTTTCACAGAACTTTGGTAAAGCCCCTGACTTCGCCGTCATCTCTTAAAACAATCTTCTGACTTCGCCGTCATTTCCAACAGTTTTGACTTCGCCGTCAATTCTTAAAATAATCGGTAAAAGCATTTGACCTCACGGTCAGGCCTCGACATTAAGTCGGTAAAAAGATCTAACCTCGCTGTCAGTCCTCTGTTAAATACAAACAAATATTGAATCCAAAGATACGATCCTCCGACATCGTCGTCAAGACAAAATCCAACATCGTCGTTGGAAGAACCAAATTACCTGACATCGCCGCCAAGAACAAACATCTAGCATCGCTGCTAAAGAATCAAACCACTCGACCTCGCCGCCGAAAACACCCAACCTCGCCGCTGAATAAACAAATTACTCCGACATCGCCGCCAGAAACAAACATCCAACCACGCCGCTGAATAAACAAATTACTCCGACATTACCTCCAGAAACAAACATCCAACCTCGCCGCTGAATAAACAAATTATTCCGACATCGCCGCCAGAAACAAACATCCAACCTCGCCGCTGAATAAACAAATTATTCCGACATCGCCGCCAGAAACAAACATCCAACCTCGCCGCTGAATAAACAAATTATTCCGACATCGCCGCCAGAAACAAACATCCAACCTCGCCGCTGAATAAACAAATTATTCCGACATCGCCGCCAGAAACAAACATCCAACCTCGCCGCTGAAGAATATAAATACTTGACATCGCCGTCAAAACAGACTTCTCAACATCGCCGTTAAAGAATACTAAATCATCTAACATCGCCATCAGAACAAACTTCTCAACATCGCCGTTGAAGAATATAAATACTTGACATCGCCGTCAAAACAGACTTCTCAACATCGCCGTTAAAGAATACTAAATCATCTAACATCGCCGTCAGAACAAACTTCTCAACATCGCCGTTGAAGAATATAAATACTTGACATCGCCGTCAAAACAGACTTCTCAACATCGCCGTTAAAGAATACTAAATCATCTAACATCGCCGTCAAAACAGGCCTCTCAACATCGCCGTTGAAACACTAAATCATCTAACATCGCCGTCAGAACAAACTTCTCAACATCGCCGTTGAAGAATATAAATACTTGACATCGCCGTCAGAACAAACTTCTCAACATCGCCGTTGAAGAACATAAATACTTGACATCGCCGTCAAAACAGGCCTCTCAACATCGCCGTTAAAGAATACTAAATCATCTAACATCGCCGTCAGAACAAACTTCTCAACATCGCCGTTGAAGAATATAAATACTTGACATCGCCGTCAAAACAAACTTCTCAACATCGCCGTTGAAGAACATAAATACTTGACATCGCCGTCAAAACAGGCCTCTCAACATCGCCGTTGAAACACTAAATCATCTAACATCGCCGTCAGAACAAACTTCTCAACATCGCCGTTGAAGAATATAAATACTTGACATCGCCGTCAGAACAAACTTCTCAACATCGCCGTTGAAGAACATAAATACTTGACATCCCCGTCAAAACAGGCCTCTCAACATCGCCGTTGAAACACTAAATCATCTAACATCGCCGTCAGAACAAACTTCTCAACATCGTCGTTGAAGAACATAAATACTTGACATCGCCGTCAAAACAGGCCTCTCAACATCGCCGTTGAAACACTAAATCATCTAACATCGCCGTCAGAACAAACTTCTCAACATCGCCGTTGAAGAATATAAATACTTGACATCGCCGTCAGAACAAACTTCTCAACATCGTCGTTGAAGAACATAAATACTTGACATCACCGTCAAAAACAAACATCCAACCTCGCCGCTGAATAAACAAATCATCTGACATCGCCGTCAAAACAAACTTCTCAACATCGCCGTTGAAGAACCAGATCACTTGACCTCGCCGCCAAAACAAACTTCTCAACATCGCCGTTGGAGAACCAAATCACTTGACCTCGCCGCCAAGAACAAACATCTAGCATCGCTGCTAAAGAATCAAATCACTTGACCTCGCCGCCAAGAACAAACATCTAGCATCGCTGCTAAAGAATCAAACCACTCGACCTCGCCGCCGAAAACACCCAACCTCGCCGCTGAATAAACAAATTATTCCGACATCGCCGCCAGAAACAAACATCCAACCTCGCCGCTGAATACTAACTTCTCAACATCGCCGTTGGAGAACCCAATCACTTGACCTCGCCGCCAAGCCTTCGCTAAATATAAGCGAGCAACAAGATTCGAACGAAATTAAGACCACTCATTGATGATAACCGCAAAAGAACTCCGCTGGGGAGACAGCATGAGCTGAGGTCTAGCCAACACATGGGAAAAGATACTAATCATCTGCGAGATTCGCTTGAAACAAAAGGGTAACGACCTGGCTTGTGTTTCACATGCATATGTTTGAATATGACGAAATGCTCCATGCGAAATGGAAATGCTTCGCGTTTGGGTGGATGCTATGCATGTATGTAAATGCAGATGAACCACTTTAGCAAAATAAATGCTAAAGAGAAAGAGCCAACTCCGTTGGGGAAAGGCTAGATACGCCTAGCGCAAACAAACTCATGCTGGGGAATACAAGCCTTGGATGGCCTCCAAGAAAAACTTCTGGGTAAAACTGCTTTGCTAAGAATAAATCCATTCCGCTGGGGATCCAAATCAAACTCTGCTGCGGAAAACGTCCCGGATGGCCTATCAGTCTACAACTCTTTTGGGGAACAAGCCACTTGGCTGGAGACAACAACTCCACTCTACCGGGGAAATCAACCATGAATGATTAGCCAGAATAACCCTACTGGGGAAAACATAGCAGATTGCTGAGGAATAACTCTCTTCTGTCGGAGATTGAATCCACTATCTGCTAGGGATGTTGAATAAGACTTGCCGGGAATTTATCCCACACTTTCTCTGCTGGGGATGGAGATGAACGATCTCTGAGTCAGCCCTACTCTGTGGGGAGGAGGATTAATTCCACTGACTTGGCTGGGGATTAGATAAGGAGGGAATCAACATCAATCTCTGCTTGGGGAAAATGAGAAGTAAACTTCAACAATACTTCCGTTTGAGGAATGAGTCAATGACCTAGACTCTGAGGGGAAAGAAGTCAATTGTTCAGACTCTGTGGGGATAACAATACTGCGCTCGCCCTACTGCTGGGAAAATAAACCCAAATCTGCTTCTATTAACTCTGATAAGCTCTGAAGATATGGAGAGAAACACATCTCCTTTGTTTACGATTTCGCCCCAGCCTGTGGGACTTTTGTAAAAACCTTCCTCGAAAGGAAACCTGAAATTTCGGTACCCTGATGGTTAGATATGAACTGCCTCAGCGCTTCGAACCCCGAAGAAGTGCTTCAAGTCAATTTCCCTTCTGGATAAGGATAGTTGTCGTGCTTCTGGGGTGACCTGCCCCAGCTTTGAAGTGATTTTCCCCTAATTGGCTGATTTGTGGAGAAGTGCCCCTGGCTGACTTCGAGAGATTTATCAAATCTCGACCTGATTGCCCCAGATTAACCGACCTTAGGGAATGGCGTCTTCGACTGGCCTTCGAGTGGTTTGATGAGTCTCGACCTGATTGCCCCAAATTAACTGCATCTAGGAATAACCGACTCTGCTTACGTTTACCTGACGTGACTTGCCCCTGCTCAAAGGAGTACTCGGGCGCTCTATATCTTATTTCTATCAAACTCCGCATTGTAGAAACTTTCCTGATGTCAAATGTTTTCTCGCGAGTAAAACAAATTGTTTTGCAAAAGATAATATTAATGCAATGCATATGTCATTTTTTGAAATCCAAGTCTGGTCACTGGAAAAAAGTTGTGGCATTTAGTGAACGAATCACCTATCAGAAATATCAATATCCATACCCATAGGGTAAGAAAAATCCTTTTAGGAGTCAGTTTCGACGCGATCTTTACCGAAGTATGCTTTCGAAACAAACCAGCTTCAATTAGGACTTTTGACGGTTGTAACTTGGTCAGGTTCACGGTTTGAAAGAAAAGATATGAGGCTCAAAGTTCTGTTTAACCCACCCACTCTCCTTAATATTCTTCAATCCTATGTTCAGCTAATTCGACACAAGCGCTCACTTCTCAAAGGTTAAATGACCGGAGTGATGGTTTAGGAAACCACAAATTTTTGGAGTGACTGTCACTCGCTTTCGTCTTTGGTGCCTGGAGTCACACGACTTGTTTTTTCATCATCATTCATTCCCTATTTTTGCCTGGACTGGCTCTTTTGAGTATATCATTCGAAGTCCAGCGGGATGCCCTAATTTTTCCTAAGCCATTTGTTTTCAGATTACCGACTTAGCGGGCTTTCATTTTTTGTTTCTTTCTTTTGATTCTTCTTCTTTTTTTTTTTGAACAAATCGTATGACACCGGCTTGTCTGACTTGTTGAAGGGGTTGTGATTGTTTCACTCATTGGCTGGTGAAGGATAACCACTGTGGTTCTTTAGGTACGACCTATACAGGCGTGATTGTTCCTCGAACGGGGACACTCCTTTTTGCAATTTGGGTGTTAGGTCGAATTAACTGACACCTACCCTGCCCCAGTTAAGATTGAGGTTTTTTCGTTTTTAGAAAGAAAACTCCTACTACTAGGCTCAAAGGGGTTGACAAGGGATTAACATCCTTATATCTCCGGTGTTTAGGGATTCGAAACAATGCCTGTACATCATCAGCAGAGATTTTATTCAAAAGCATACATTCGGAAGCTTGCGCGTCTTTCAATTTCGTCATCCTCCCTCAAGGAATTTCGCTTAAACAAGCGTTTGACATTAATGGAAAAGCAATACTGAGTGAACACGAATGGACTTAATCAAAACATGCACATTCATTTCATTATCATTATCAATCGAAAACAAACACGTCCTACAAATGAAATTTGCAAATAAGTTCACACTTAAACAGAAAAGAAACTACAAATGCAAAGGAATAACATAATAGAAAGATTGCCAGCTTCGGGGAACTGGGCTTTCATTCTTGACTTGCTGCTGAACCAGCCATCTTTAGAATTGTTCGCCAAAGTCATCCTGATAATCTTCTGAACACCCGCTCTCGGTGAATCCCTCCATAAAATTAGCTGCCGAACCCACATGACTGGACGAGGGAAGATCGTTGATCTGGATACCCTGAGGTGTGACAGAGAACATGTTGGAGTCAAGCAGAGTTTGAATCTTGCTTCTTAGCACCTTACAGTCTTCGGTTGAATGCCCCTGCGCCCCAACATGGTACTCACAGTGGGCGTCGACATCAGAACCTGGCGTATGTGGATGAATCTCTGGATCAGTGTTTTTTGGCACTATCAATCCATATGTGATCAAGTCTGGCAATATCTGACTGTACGACAACGACAAATGGGTGAACTGCTTCTTTGGCTTCCTTGGTCTTCGTCGGGCGTGCTGACGCGGCTGATGACAGTATGACTGCTGACTCTGGCGGGGAACAGATATCTGATGCAAAGACCCAAAGGATCGCTGACTCTGAATAGTTGAGACATCGGGAGACTGAGTCTGAGGTATCGGGGACTCCCTTCGTTCAGGAACTTTCATTCTTAGGCTTGGCCTAGGAACGGGCAATAGCTGCGGGCAGGGAGACTCTAGGGTCATAGATTGCAAGACAGGCTCCTGACCTGATGCAACTTCAGGGGAGAGAATAGGAACATCCACATCTTCTGGAATAAGACCATTGCTCGACATGAACTCAAATGCTCTTGAATCGATTAAATCCTGAACCTTGTGCTTAAAGGCTTTGCAGTTCTCGATATTATGCCCCGGTGCCCCAGAATGGAAATCACAATGGGCATTTCCATCATAGCCTTGTGGTGGCTCGCCAGTCAACGGAGCCATAGTCCGGAGTTTAACCAACCGAAGTTGAAGCAAGAGTTGCAACATCTGAGCATAAGTCATAGGGATCTGGTTGAACATTCTGTCGGACTGCTTCGTCCTTTGAGCATACCTCATAATCCTAGGATTGTCTCGGGAAACAGGAAGTAGTTGTTGGCGAGGAAATACTGGAACCTCAGGTTGTGTAAGATATCTTTGAGGCACTTCACGCCTTGGGAGAGGTTCCACATGTAAAGGTGGGATGGACATCTCTGCTGCAGCTTCGGGCACATGATCGCCTTCCTTTCTCAACACATTCCTCATGACTTCTGTTATCAGGCCCATCTGAGTCTTCAGTTGATTATTCTCCTCTCTGAGTGCATCCTGATCCAAGCGCAGCGCTTGCATCTTTGCCACAAACTGCCCCAACTGGCTCTGAACTTCCCTTAGTTCTTCTCGAATCTGTTCCATGGTCGTCTCTGTTGGTTTCCTTTGGTGGAATGATCTTCAATTCTGGAACAAGCCGGATGGAAAACCACATGAAGCAATTACGTCCACAAAATTAGAACATCTCTATGCAAATGAATAATGATGCAATATGCAAGACATGCAAAGAAATGCAAATGAATATGCAAATGCAACAGGGGATCAAACGTTGTTGTGTTGTTGACGGTGACGGACCAGCGCTTCGCCTTGAGACCAAACAACATTAGTACAAGGATCCCACTGTAACTGTTCATACTGACAAACGGGTAGGATGAAGGTCAAAGTTTTCTGCAAGACAACAAAAGGTATCTTTCCCATCGGGTGAGCAATCTATCGGTTTAAAAGAGGGTATTCCAAAGGCTTTTCAAACAAAGTCCCATGCACTAACCCTCAAAAGTTTCCCATCATAACGACTACTCGTAAGACGGTAATCCCTTCAAAAGGATGAACACAGAGTTATGTTTTAGCAACCTTCAGAATAAAGGTTCTACAAAAGGTCCTCAGAATCGCGGACTCTCAAGTTGAAAATAAGAACGCCCTTACGACTACACGTAAGACATTATTATTCCAACGGAGTTTCATCTGAGCGGTGAGATTCAATCCAACTCAACGAGTCCTAAGTCTCGCAAATCAGAAAGAAACCACCTCCTAACTTAGTGTATACTTGAAAGCTCGGGTAGAAAGCTTTATCCTCACAAACCATCCCAATAAACCCAACAGGTAGAGAATAAATCACAAAGCAAATTAAAGCAAAAAACAAAACACAAACACGACAAACAAATTAGGCTTGGCTCGCTAGGACTTCCCCAGCAGAGTCGCCAGCTGTCGCTACTCGAAAAATGCATCGTGCAACGACGGAGAGGCGAAAAAGATAGACAGAAGAGTCGCCACCGAACTTTATTTATCCCATGAGGGGAAAGGAAAATATCGAGAAAACCTTAAGAAAGAAATGGATAAGATGGTCTCGCAACCATGAACGGGTTCGGAAGCCGGTTATGCGAGGGGAAGGTATTAGCACCCCTCGCATCCATCGTACTCGATGGGAACCTTTTGTTTGTCGATGTGTGAATTTATTTTCTTAAACATTATGCTATAAGAAGTGTTCCAAAAGATAGGTAGAAAAGGGTTAGAAATAGAAGAAAGAGAAGTAACGAGGGAAGAAGAGAGAAAGAACAGACTCGGTAGGACTTCGCAGTCCTATGCCTACGTATTCTCAATAGATGTGAGAAAGTCAGAGTCGACGTAGTTCGGGGAACTACAGATATGGGGGGAATATGCTCGGCAAGGATTGTGGCCCTTGTGCCTACGTATCTTTACTTAAAAGAAGTAAAGAATCAGAGCAGCCGTAGTTCGGCCTACGGTTTGTTGATGTTTTTTTTATGGATGATGCTATCGTGCGCATTCTAGCAGTTAGGTGTATTGCTGCTCGCTCGTTGGAGACTTAGGCATTACCTGTTTGCGGTAGAACGAACGTAACATATCCTTTTGAAAGATTGATTAGTTTTCGCCACGCGGGGCAAGAAGTCACGTTTGATTGATTGGATTGTTTTTAGGGGGCGAGACAGGTCCTCGGATAGTAACCCCTACGGGTAGTACCCAATTCGTTATCTCAAAGTTTTTGTTGTAAAAATGTGTGGCGAATGTAGCATCTTCGTATTGAAAGACGAGTATCAAGACCACACACACTACAGTGAGTATCCTGACACTCGGAGAGGAAGAAGACTACACTCAATCCTCTCTCTTTAGTTCAACACAAAGAGAACTTCATTCTCTTATTAAAGTGTTTTTGGTTTTGAATGGTAAGTGCTTTGCGACAGAGAACCCTACGGTAAACGTCAGCACTCGGGATAGGAGAAGGCCTACGCCTAACCACTCCACGACCATTCAAGTTTTTGTTATGAAAAGATTTGAAAATGCACTCGGTACGGGACCGAGGTTTTAGGTGAGAAAGGTTACGGAATGAAGTTGTGAAAGGAGAGGTGGTGGAAGAAGTCGCGTCTTCATATCGAAAGACGAGTATCGAGACCACCCTCACTACAGTGGGCATCCCATCACTCGGAGAAGAAGAGGTCTACACCCAATCTTCTCTCTTTAATTCGATACAAAGAGAAATCAATTTATTATTGAAAGTATACTCAGTACGAGACCGAGGTTTTATGAGGAAATGTTGGAAGCGTCTTTGTATTGAAAGACGAGTGTCGGAACCACCCTCACTACAGTGGGCATCCCAACACTCGGAGAGGAAGAAAGTCTACACTTAATCCCATCTTTTTAATTCAATACAAAGATAATTTGATTTTGAAAATTGTTTGACAAAGTTTTTGAATCAAGTCGGGACAAGTAATGAAGAGAGAAAAGAGGTGGTCTCAGATCCAACATTACTTATCAATAATTTGACTGGTAATGAATTACGGAGGTCTCGTCATCGACCCAAAACGGATGAAAATGGGACAAAATGCCCAATGACAAATAAGAAATAAATCCAATTTTAAAAGAAAAGTTTATGTATAAATCCTAAAACTATAAGTTAAAAGAAATATTTATAAAGTTCTAAGTAAGATAAAAGAAACATATATATAAAAACTTTAAAGAAATGTTAAAAGAAAATAATATATATAAAATAACTAATTATAATAATATACATAACAATAACAAAAACAAATTAAGAAAAAGAAGTTAAGAAGATAGGGGGGTATGCAGAGACGGAGGGGTACACACAACATCCTAATGGGTCTAAGCCCAAGATCCAAAATAATAAAATAATAAAAAAAAGTAAAAAAAATTAAAAAGAGTAAATACAGAAAAACGGTGGATCCAAATTTCCCAAATCATCCCTCTCACTCTCATCGTTCCAATCTCTCAACTCTCGCTATATCTCAATCTCACACTATCTCTCTCGCTCCCACGCTATTTTTATGTTTCTGTTTTTAAATCTCTCTCTGTTTCTTTTCGTCTCACTCTATCTCAATTTGTGTTCTTTTGTTCCCATTTGATTTAATTGCAATTGAAAATGTTGTGGTTCAGGAAAGTTCGAAGGAGGGCCCGCGAAGGAGAAGTTTAGATGGTTCTGATGTTGAGGAGGTTTTGATGGGTGGTTGGTGATGGTAACGGAAGTTTGTAACGGGTTGAAGGTTTATGTTTCGGAGATGGGTATTTGAGTTTTGTTTCTTTGTCTGGAGAAGATGAAGGTATCGTCGCCAGAAATGGGCTTTAATGGCGGCGTCGGTTTGTTTCGAGTTGTTATTCTGGGTTTGAAGGAGCTTCATAATGGATAAGGGTTTCGGAGTTTCGGAAGTGGTTTAGAGCTGTTCAAACGGGTTTATGAAGTATTTTGCTGTTGAGGCTCTCAAAGGTTGAAAAGGGGATAAGGGTGGGGGTTTTTTCCGATGGAGATTGTGGATTTGCAGAAGGAGGTCTGGTTTGGTGTTTTTCTGGTTTGAGATTTATGATGAATGTTGCTGAGTGTTTCAGAAGTTTATTGAGGAGATGAAGGTTTCAATTGAAAGAGGTTCTGAAGAGGATTTCAGGTTTAGACGACAATATGGAGTAGAGGGTTCAACCGCAAATCAAAGTTAATAAACCAACAATTGATAAAGAAATGAACTTGCAAGTTACCTATACCAGAGGAATTGAAAAAGGATGTGCGTTTGAACTCATCAGGTATGAAAGTACCAACCTTGCTTGTGCTGCGTTGTGATCTTCCTTTTTTTGTTCTACTCCTCTCTGTTATGAGGTGTTGTGGTGAATGAAAAAGCGGTGTTCAAATAGAGAATCCACTGAAGGATGTTTTGAAAGTTGTAATTTATGGTGAGGATCCTGGAGTAGAAGAGAGGCGTAAGAAGGTTGATGGCTTTTCCTGTGAGTTATGGACACCAGGTGTTATTCTGAGTGGAGTGTGTTGCTTACTGTTATTCTGAACGGAGTGGTGCTCAGCTCTCCCTGTTGTTGTTGAAAACAGCAGATTAAAGGTTTTTAGCCAACAGTCAGGAGGAGATGGAAGACCGGTAGTTAAGAGTGGTTCTCTGATTTTGGCTTTCAAGGTGTCATTGAAGGTTTCTCTGACTTTGGATTACGTTGCAGGTTTTTTTTTTAGGGGAGCCGTTTTGAAGCTGTAATGGTTAAGGTTTATAAAGAATCCATGGAGGTTTGATGTTCTGGAGGTGGTTTGATGGTGTTGAATGGAAGTTGGTTATGTGGTTGAAGAGTGAGTTTGAAGAGGAATCCCCAGAAGTTCAAGTTCTGAGAGGGAGATATTATCAAGTTTTGAGGTTATGAGAAGGTTGTTTTATCGCTGTTGATGAATAATGAAAAGGTTCCCCCCTTTTTCTCTCTTTTTCACAATGGTTTTTATGATGGTTTTTTTTCTGTTATCCTTTTTTCATTGTCGCTTGCTGTACCCTTTTTATGAAAAAAAATGTCTTGTACTATTGTTGACAGGTTTTGTTTGGTTGTGGCATGGCTTGTCTGGCGTGAAGAAATGGTTTTAGGTGTAGTAGGCTTGGTGTTTTGGTCTTGTTGTAGCTGTGGCATGGTTTATGCAGGTGTGTGTGGCTGGTTGTGCAGAGTATGTTTGTGTATGGTACGGTTTTGGGTAGTTGTAGCAGAGTTGTCTGGTGTGGAGTGAGCTTGTGGCAGGATAGTGGTTGTAGCTGGCATTGTCTGTGGTAGCAGAATGGCGCAGGATTTGGTCTGGTGTGGGATGGGTGCAACATCAGAGGGCTATTTGGGAAGTATGTGTTTGGCGTTGACGATACTCTTCAAGCTCTGGACGCAGGAGCTGTTGAGACACTTATTGTCTGGGAAAATCTGGATATGACTAGGTACGTTTTAAAGAATAGTACTACTGGTGAAGTTGTCATTAAGCACTACAACAAGGAGCAGGAAGTCGTCCAAAGAAATTTTAGAGATCCTGAAACCGCTGCTGATTATGAGGTTCAGGAAAAGCTGTCTCTGTTGGAGTGGTTTGCAAATGAATACAGACGGTTTGGTTGCACTCTTGAGTTTGTTACCAATAAATCACAAGAAGGTTCACAGTTTTGCAGAGGTTTTGGTGGGATAGGTGGGATCTTGCGTTATCAGCTTGATATGAGAACATTTGACGATTTTTGGTTTTTCTGCGATCAGTTTATTAACATTGGGACCGTACAAGCTTGCGATGCCTCCCAGCTCCTCTTGTAGCTATTTTATTTTAAAGCTCATTCTAATGGCAAATAGAATTTGTGCTGTGTGTTTTGGTGCAGGTTATAAATGGTTATTGCTCGGAACTGAAGGCCTTGAAATTCATGGAGTCCCTGCGACATTGCTGCTTCACACGGTATGCTATGAGACGCGAAACAACGGCTGGTTTGGTAGCTGATGCCTTGTGTGAGGTTTCTCGGAGTGCAGCTGTGTTTGCCGGTACAGTTTTAAATGCAGTCCGGTGTGCATAATGGTTTGCGATATTTGTTGCGGCAGAAAATTGGCGTGGGTTGTTATCCTTTCTTTTTCCTCTACTCCTTCTCACTGTCCTGATTTTGCTTGTTGCAGAGGTAGCAGAATTGTAGCATGTTGTTAGCGGTGTTGCTACTGCGGTGCGTAACAGCCTGTATGGTGTTTCTGAAACTCGGAACCCGGATGCTTACTGGATTGAAGGTGCTGATTTAAATTCACGCTTTGCAAGCCCGAGCTTTGAACAGTCTGGTGCACTGTTTAATGAAGGAGCCCCTGAATTTGTTGACCAGAGCATGTATTACCCTGCTGCAACCAATTATGGGTATTATGGTACAGGATTTGAACCGCCCGGGGAATGGGAGGACCAGCAGAGGATTTTTGGTATAGAGGGTCCAGGTGCAGTGATAGGAGTTGATGACTCATTTGATGGAGAACAATTCTTCATATCTCTTGTAATGAACATGAATTTCCATGAATATAATCCTCCATTAAATTGACTCGAAATACGCTCTCATACTTTTTGAGTTTTCGTTTTGCTTGCATAGTTGTTCTTGTAATAACATGAGCTTCCTTTTTTTTATTCTTGTCACAATAAGGCAATGCCACTCCTGAACTTCTAAAAGTAAATGAAAGTATTAGAAGTAACATAACACCTAAACTTGAAAAGTGAAATTGAAGTGAGACAACATTAAATCTCAAATTCCTCTATCCTTGAATTCTCATTAAGAACAAAACTCGGAATGAATTTAAAGCTTGTATCAAAAGTGATTCAAATCTTGAAATCGATATTGAAGAGCAATTGAGTCATCTAAAATTCTCGCTGAACTAATTGTCACTTGGATTTACAATGAGCCACAATCTTTGGTTGCAAACAAACCAATCCTTAATGATCTCCAATCATGAAGCATTCTAAACTTAGTAACACCGGACCTTGAACAACAAACAGCATATTTTGAATTTCTGGATAATTATCAACGGATGAACGTACAAATGAAAATTATATACAGGTAGGACAAATTTGGGGCATGCTTATGCAATGTGATATGCTAATGCAATGAAATGAAACATAAACCAAATGGAGAAAAGGTAGGGCAAATTTTGGGATACAACAGCTGGCTTTAATGAAACGATGCGTTTCATACGCATCAGACTCCCTCCATTTTCAACTTTGAATTAAGGCCGTTGGATGGGATGAAAGGGTCAAACGAAACAGAAAGATCCAACGGATATCCACTCATTTTCAACCTTGCGTCTAGGGTTTGGTCTGAAACCAGAATTCACGCACCATCTTTCTCCACGCTCGTGCTCTCTCATCTCTCAATGAAAACAACAAATCCAAAGACCAAAGTTTCTCCTCTTCTCTCCAAGAATACGATGGTGTCGATAGTTCTCACTAAAACCTCCTATATCCTCCAAACAGAATGCATGAAGGTTAGGGTTCCATCATTTTTCTCTGACATCAACCTTGCTGAAGCTCAATTTTAATGGTATAAACCTGTTCTTGGCCTTGCCCTAATCAATCTAAACCATACCATATCCATTAATACCCTATATATAACCTGTTCTTGAAACTCAAAGAAATGGCACCCTGCCATGAAACTCCATAGATCCTACTCTAATCCTCAGAACTTAAGCAACTAACATAGTAGGCTAATTCTACACCTAGAAACTTGAGTGAATGCGCATAGATAATGAGATATGGGGAGAATCACCAACCTGCCAAGTGATGATGGTGAGTGATGCTAGAGGTGAATTCAGAGCTTGCAACCTTCCATGGTTAATCTTTAATGGCAGATAAGAGTTCTGTTTGCACTATCTTGGATGATTGAGGCCTGTGATGAGCAACTCGAGCCTTGCTTGACTTTGAAGAAAGCTTTGAACACCTCACTCTTTCTCTCCCTTTCTCCACTGAATTCTTCAACCTGGACCAACCCCTTACTCATCATGATTCACTTGTTATATAACAATCCATGGAATCAACTAGAAGCTTCTAGAATCCACTAGAAGGTGATGAAAATCTCATGACATGACATATTGGTTATCTCATATCTCATATGTTAAGCCTTGCAATTTTGTGCCAAAATCTCCCCTTGTGAGATATTGAGGTGGAGTGTACAAAAAAAATCAGCTCATACTTGCCTTGTGTGAAGATTTCTCAAGTTGCCTTAAGATGCAAGTTACAATATTACAAAGCAACCTCCATTTCTGAGCCTCAAATCAAAATTCTGTTTAAACCAAAGTTTTTAGAATGTTATTTACATTCAAAATGGTATATTGGATGACCTATTTTGGACTCATAGATCTCCCAAACCAAATTTCAACTTGACTTGAATTAACTTATAAGCCATTTTTAGGTCATTTTTACCCAATCTTGTAAATCCTTTCTACAAGCTTTTTCACTAACTCATGACCTCTTTTATAGACTTAAAATCCCATTTTGAACAACTTTCATGTTTTGAGTTTTTCCATTTGAGGCTTGGAAATGGGAGATATGGCCTTTGCTTAAAATGACCTATAATCACCAAATGACCAAAATA
Source organism: Lathyrus sativus (assembly GCA_963859935.3). Taxonomy (NCBI): domain Eukaryota; kingdom Viridiplantae; phylum Streptophyta; class Magnoliopsida; order Fabales; family Fabaceae; genus Lathyrus; species Lathyrus sativus. Next base: position 17,868 of record CAWUDS030005486.1, on the reverse strand, counting down.
CCCCTTGTCTTGTTCAAACCATAAGTTGAGTTCTACAAATCCTATCAAGGACTTCTAGTACTCTCTATAAAGCTAAGAATACGCCCTCCAACATTAATGTTGACCAAGAAATCATAGGAATCATCCTGCTAGGGAAAAAGTTGTCTGCAAGTTGGGTGACTTTCAAGGACCCAGATTCACACACCTCAGATGACCTGTAATTTGTCAAAACCATAACTTGGGCTCTGCAACTCCTATCAAGGACTTCCACCACTCAAATTAAAGCTAAGAACAATCTCTACAACATTCATGTTGTGGGGAAGATGAGATATCAATCACATCCTGAGCTAAAACTGCCTGGAAGATAGGGATCAAATTAGGGTTTTTTCATTGACAATCCTCAGAAACCCTAACTTGAAACTTCTCAAACTCCTCAATCATGATGAGTTGGTCTAGGAATCATATTTATAACATATCTATGCATCATTTCATTATCTCATGGCCCTTGGATTAAGTCTCAACCTTCTCCAAATCTTCAGCTGATCTAGGATTGACCCAGTCAAAACCCTAATTCTACCATTCATGGTTGAATCCTCTGAATTCTTGCGCAATGACCTCTCTGGGCTTCATGATGGCTATCAAGACATCTCATAGGCTTTCTCAAAACATCAAGTTCATTCTCAAAGTCTCAGAATCATCTGAGGAGCACCCACAACCCTCAAGCTATGAAGCACACAACTCTGGTTTCAACCAATTCCTCTGAGGATCTCTTGAGCTTTCTGATGAAGATATCAACTTTCAAACACTTGATAGATAAATAATTGTTGGTCAAATTTTGGGGTGCAACACCATGTTGTCTTTATGTTATCTCTTTTAATATTACAAGGGTTGCAGGCAACTTCATAAATGATTCATATGGTTCCTTATTGCCTATTTTTCAACTTGGGTTATCTGAGTTATTATCATGCATATTGAATATTACATCTCCCAATTTTGTAGTTTCTTGCCTAGTTGTTTTATATCTACACGATATAGGGTAACACTAACAAATTTATTATTGATTTGTATGGTTTCTTATATGGATTTGGCCTGACATAGCTTGTTTTTTTCCAGCTCAATACGGATTGGTTTCTGCCTGCCGAGGCATATCTCAAGCGAACACTGACCCAGAAGTTGATTTCCGAACTTACGAAAAACTATGGTTCACGTGAAATCTCGTCCCCAGACGGTAGATCATGATTGTTGTACTAAGGATATGAGTGCCCTGCTTCCCAACTCCAATATATCAGGGCATTCCTTTTGTGGAAAAAATTTCAAAGAGGTACTCGTTGCATGTTATTTTTCTTTTAACTTAGTTTATAGAATATATATACTTTAGAGTTCCAAAGTTGTGAAGGTCTACAAATTATGTATTTAATATTTGGTTAACTGAGTTCACACAAGAAGTATCAAAATCGAAGTGAACTCTTGTAGAACTGAGGCTTGATTGAATTTCTTTCTTCATGCTTTTCAGCTTTTTGAGCACTTGTAGAAATCGTACAACACTTAAATATCTATTAGGATGTTTTGAACTTGTAAGGTTGAAGTTATGATTATGTGCAAACAGTGACTAAATGTTTATAATTCAAAAAAACTATAGACAAATCAGCGAGTCTGTTTTGTTGATTCTGTTTTTTATTGTTGTTGTATACATATAGGAGATGATGGGGTAGCAGCACTCGTAACCTGATGCAACAAGTTGACCATGTCCAATTATTACAATAGAATGACAAACATCGAGTTGAATATTGATGCTAATGTATAGTTTCATGTCTTCAAAACTCTGCAAGGATATTGGAAGTAACTTTCTACTAGTCAAGGAAGAGTATTTGACACACTATGCATATTGGAAGCAACATCATGCACTAGTGGAGGAATCACATTTTACACAAGTTTGACAGAAATTGAAAAAATTATAAGATAAGCATAATTAGATGATTAGGATCATAGAATAATAGGAATTTTGTAAATTAGTTATAAGACATGATGAATCATACATCTATTGTACTGTCATTTTTTATCAGTGTAACATTTTCTGCATTTCCATTTTGTTATCAATGTAACATTTCTTGCACTGTTTGTTGATAACGCGAAATCATATCGTTTATTTGGCTTGATTTACATGCATTTATTTGTGACTATTGCTAATTTATCTTGATTTACGTTGCATTATGCGGTTAATTTACTTTGTTTTGCAGATTTTAGAGGATTTGGATTAAAGAAAGAAAAGAAGACGAAATGGAAGGAAAAGAAAGAAGAAAAATACAGAAAATAGCAGAAAACAGAATTTGTGACTGTCACGGTCGTCACGGCAGGGTCACGACCGTCACAGCCTTCACGATCGTCACGGCCATGTCACGACCGTCATGCTTCTCACGCTTGTCACAGATCCCTCACAACCGTTATGCATCAAATAACAGAAGTTCGTTCAAGACAGAAGTGGCCACAAGCACTTTCCTCCTTTTCTCCTACACTTTCTCTACTCACTGCCCACTACTGGAAGTTACTCCCACTCCCTCCATAACTCACCCATGATCTCTGGAAGTTGAGAAATGAATTATCTCCTATAAATAAGCCTTAGATTCACAGTTCCAGGGGGAAGCGGTCGACACATCGAAGTGCTGCCAAATTTACGTTCTTGCATTATTTTCCCATTTCCTTTCCTTTTTATTTTCATTTGTATCGCCGTATTTCTTCCTGTACCTTTTAATTCTCGCCAAAGTAGAATCCTGCCGACATTGTGGAGGACTACTCAAGAATTCAAGATCAGTACGATTTACAGGTTTTTATCAATTGAATTATTATTTTATTTCTGTCAGTATGCATGTTTCATTATTTTGTTGTTTATGTTTATTTTCATTTACGTTAATTATCATGTCTAGCTAAATTAGTTTTATCGGTATGTAACTGAATTAGTAGGATATGATTCGATAGTAACCGACATCTTCCCCATTTCTACAAACAACCTTTATGGCCGTAGTTTTTAATCTAAATTCTAAATAAACCTTTGTCACGACAGTGAGAAGCTATTTGCGGTGGTTTTGCCACGACAGTGGGAAACCATATTAAGGTACGAACCAACAAGCGACAGCTGCGGTTAGTCCAGATAGTAAAAACTAGGCATTGATTTTAGACACAGCGAAAGCGCTTTAAAAGAAATTAGAATCTATTTGTTTACAAAAAGTAGTTTTAACCCCGAATGGGACAGCGAAAGCGTACATTCGGCCCTTAGAATTATGACCCGAGTCAACAACCATCGTGAGACGAAGGTCTTTAAACGAGTAAGTTCTGCTGAAAAGTGTTTGCAATAGACAAAAAGGCACCGGTAACCTGCTGAATTCCCTATAGCTAAAGCATTACATACCGATATTCCTTTACCGCATTTCTTTAAACCAAAAATCTTTATTTCCTTTGCATTTAATTTCATCCGCATTTAACTTTCCAAATTCCATTAGCCTTAGCTTTACGCCGTAGCAATAGATAACGGTAGATTGACATTGGTCTCTGTGGGTTCGACAATCTTTTATATTACTTCGATATTTCCGTGCACTTGCGGAGCGATCAAGTTTTTGGCGCCGTTGCCGGGGACCAACAGTCAATATTGTGATTCCGTTGTTGCATAGTATAGACTAAGGCACTCTTATCTAAATCATTATGTATAACCCATATTTCCCTTATAATTACCACCCTCCATATTATAACTACCACCCCCAATATTTCGAGGAACCACAAATTCCGCTTAAATCCGACCTCGAAATATTATTAGAAGATTTCAATACTACGCACTCTCACCCAAATTCCCTCTATGATGACGACTCCCAATGTTTTGAGGAAACGCAAGATTTTGATACATCCAACCTCGAACTCCTACTAGAAGAATTCAATGAGACGTCTACTCACTCTAGGATAGAATCTATGATGGAGCGCTTTGTGGAAACACAAACTCTCCAAAATGAAGATTTTAGAAAACAACGTCTCCAAATTAGTGAAGACCTTAGGCAGATGAACGTTATTGTCGATTCCCTCGCAACTCACAGCGAGACTTTGGAGACTCAAACCTCCCTGCTTAGACAAACACCTCTAGGACCCTTCCCAGAAGGACATGTGAATGTTGTAACAACCGTTAATGAAGAACAAATAGAAGATCCTAGGGAGATTGATGATGAGCCTGAGGAGAGTTTTAGTGAGAAAAGCATACATATTGAGAAAAATCCACCGACACCAACCGAAAGGGAGGTTGTCGAAGAGGTAGAGAAGGAAGCACGTATCGTTGATCCTCCTCCTTATACCCCACCTATTTCTTTCCCACAAAGGTTTGCAGAAGTTAAGGTAGACTCCCAATCCAAAACATATGTGGAGGTATTGAAAAATATACACTCCGATGCACCTTTGTCTAAGGCCCTTCATAGAAAAAGAAAATTTGAGGACCGTGAAACTAGGGTCATTATTACTGTTAAAAGGGTATGATTAACTTTTGAGGTGGTGGATGAAATAACAAAGCCCAAATTTGAAAAGTTGATACGCAGAATAGATCCAGAACCACCACCACGCGTTCAAAACAAGAAACCACCCTACAGAAGAAAGAAACGAAAAGGTGAGGGATATGAGAGATGGCTTGATAAGTGGCCATGGAAACCGAAGACTATTCAAAGTTCGATCGAGGAACCATTCTCGAAAGAACCACCATGAGTACTTGCACTCCTTAGCCGTCGAGCTATCGACGTTAAACAAAGCGCTGTGTGGGAGGCAACCCACAAGGTCTTTATTTTAATTTGTTTGTTTAAATTTGCAGAAAATAAAGAAATGTATCGCTTGTTACTCTTTAGCTATATCTAAGCGAAAACTCTCTAGATGACGATCTGAGAAGATGAGCTATGCCCACGGACATTCCTACGAGTGTCGCTGCTGGTGGGAACACTGATGACGAGTACTTCCTCTTGACCCGAGCAACATGATGAGCTGGTTCTAGAATTACACAAACAAAGTATCTCAAAATGCTCGTCGCCGAAGTAGAAGTGATCAACAAAGACAAGGATAGCAAGAGCAGTAACATTCATACAGGTTCCATCTTTCCTTTTCCACCTTTTACTAAAACATTGAGGACAATGTTTGGTTTAAGTGTGGGGGAGGAACTCTATCGCTTTCATTTTATTGCCTGTTAGTCTGATTTATTGTTTTTATTTATTACTATGTCAAAGTCTTTGCATGTGCTGTCGAGTCTTTATGCGTGGTTTTCGCTTGTTATCCAACCTCCCCAAAATTTCAAAATTTCAAAATTTTAACCTCCAACAAAAACTTTTTGATTCATGACATGGTACTCTGAAAGTATATAGGCTGTTTAGGCTATGTTAGAAAAACTTGGGAATGTTTTGATAAAATTGATATCGTCCTGACAACCTTAACCCCCTAAATATGCAAAATAAATTTGAGTACCCATTATGCCGAGACCTTAAAACTCCAGGTTCTTGCAGTAATCCCTAAGTAGTTTATTTAAGCAGTCAGCACCATCCTAAACACACTAAGTAAGAAACCGATGCAAATAAGTGTATGATCTCTAGGTTAAAATGAGAAACTAAGAAAGAAAAGAAGAAAAAAAAATTTATGAAGAAAAAGACATGTTCCTTCTAAGTTAGGTGCTCCTCACCCGAGCACTTAGCCTAACGGTACAAACTCTTTAAGTTCAATTGATGCTCAAGCATATTTGCAGAAAAAAATGAAATAATAATGAGATCGTAGTCACTAACAGGTCTACTTGCCATGAATGTGTATGGATAACGGGCTTAATGTGATTGCACTATAATGAAATGGGGCGAAAGATAGCATGAGTTATAGGTTGAGTTATAATGGCATGATTCCGATTGGTTTGCATAAGTAGGGAGTTTTTGAAATTGTGTCGTTATGATATCCTTGGTATTAATATTTAGTACCTATCGATCTAACATTAGCCTAGCAGCCACGTATGATTAGAGTTTCGTCGTGACTTTGTTTCGAACTATGCTTATTTCTTTTTACTGTGTTGGTCGATTGCTTGAGGACAAGCAATGGTTTAAGTGTGGGGATGTTTGATAACGCGAAATCATATCGTTTATTTGGCTTGATTTACATGCATTTATTTGTGACTATTGCTAATTTATCTTGATTTACGTTGCATTATGCGGTTAATTTACTTTGTTTTGCAGATTTTAGAGGATTTGGATTAAAGAAAGAAAAGAAGACGAAATGGAAGGAAAAGAAAGAAGAAAAATACAGAAAATAGCAGAAAACAGAATTTGTGACTGTCACGGTCGTCACGGCAGGGTCACGACCGTCACAGCCTTCACGATCGTCACGGCCATGTCACGACCGTCATGCTTCTCACGCTTGTCACAGATCCCTCACAACCGTTATGCATCAAATAACAGAAGTTCGTTCAAGACAGAAGTGGCCACAAGCACTTTCCTCCTTTTCTCCTACACTTTCTCTACTCACTGCCCACTACTGGAAGTTACTCCCACTCCCTCCATAACTCACCCATGATCTCTGGAAGTTGAGAAATGAATTATCTCCTATAAATAAGCCTTAGATTCACAGTTCCAGGGGGAAGCGGTCGACACATCGAAGTGCTGCCAAATTTACGTTCTTGCATTATTTTCCCATTTCCTTTCCTTTTTATTTTCATTTGTATCGCCGTATTTCTTCCTGTACCTTTTAATTCTCGCCAAAGTAGAATCCTGCCGACATTGTGGAGGACTACTCAAGAATTCAAGATCAGTACGATTTACAGGTTTTTATCAATTGAATTATTATTTTATTTCTGTCAGTATGCATGTTTCATTATTTTGTTGTTTATGTTTATTTTCATTTACGTTAATTATCATGTCTAGCTAAATTAGTTTTATCGGTATGTAACTGAATTAGTAGGATATGATTCGATAGTAACCGACATCTTCCCCATTTCTACAAACAACCTTTATGGCCGTAGTTTTTAATCTAAATTCTAAATAAACCTTTGTCACGACAGTGAGAAGCTATTTGCGGTGGTTTTGCCACGACAGTGGGAAACCATATTAAGGTACGAACCAACAAGCGACAGCTGCGGTTAGTCCAGATAGTAAAAACTAGGCATTGATTTTAGACACAACGAAAGCGCTTTAAAAGAAATTAGAATCTATTTGTTTACAAAAAGTAGTTTTAACCCCGAATGGGACAGCGAAAGCGTACATTCGGCCCTTAGAATTATGACCCGAGTCAACAACCATCGTGAGACGAAGGTCTTTAAACGAGTAAGTTCTGCTGAAAAGTGTTTGCAATAGACAAAAAGGCACCGGTAACCTGCTGAATTCCCTATAGCTAAAGCATTACATACCGATATTCCTTTACCGCATTTCTTTAAACCAAAAATCTTTATTTCCTTTGCATTTAATTTCATCCGCATTTAACTTTCCAAATTCCATTAGCCTTAGCTTTACGCCGTAGCAATAGATAACGGTAGATTGACATTGGTCTCTGTGGGTTCGACAATCTTTTATATTACTTCGATATTTCCGTGCACTTGCGGAGCGATCAAGTTTTTGGCGCCGTTGCCGGGGACCAACAGTCAATATTGTGATTCCGTTGTTGCATAGTATAGACTAAGGCACTCTTATCTAAATCATTATGTATAACCCATATTTCCCTTATAATTACCACCCTCCATATTATAACTACCACCCCCAATATTTCGAGGAACCACAAATTCCGCTTAAATCCGACCTCGAAATATTATTAGAAGATTTCAATACTACGCACTCTCACCCAAATTCTCTCTATGATGACGACTCCCAATGTTTTGAGGAAACGCAAGATTTTGATACATCCAACCTCGAACTCCTACTAGAAGAATTCAATGAGACGTCTACTCACTCTAGGATAGAATCTATGATGGAGCGCTTTGTGGAAACACAAACTCTCCAAAATGAAGATTTTAGAAAACAACGTCTCCAATTAGTGAAGACCTTAGGCAGATGAACGTTATTGTCGATTCCCTCGCAACTCACAGCGAGACTTTGGAGACTCAAACCTCCCTGCTTAGACAAACACCTCTAGGACCCTTCCCAGAAGGACATGTGAATGTTGTAACAACCGTTAATGAAGAACAAATAGAAGATCCTAGGAGATTGATGATGAGCCTGAGGAGAGTTTTGGTGAGAAAAGCATACATATTGAGAAAAATCCACCGACACCAACCGAAAGGGAGGTTGTCGAAGAGGTAGAGAAGGAAGCACGTATCGTTGATCCTCCTCCTTATACCCCACCTATTTCTTTCCCACAAAGGTTTGCAGAAGTTAAGGTAGACTCCCAATCCAAACATATGTGGAGGTATTGAAAAATATACACTCCGATGCACCTTTGTCTAAGGCCCTTCATAGAAAAAGAAAATTTGAGGACCGTGAAACTAGGGTCATTATTACTGTTAAAAGGGTATGATTAACTTTGAGGTGGTGGATGAAATAACAAAGCCCAAATTTGAAAAGTTGATACGCAGAATAGATCCAGAACCACCACCACGCGTTCAAAACAAGAAACCACCCTACAGAAGAAAGAAACGAAAAGGTGAGGGATATGAGAGATGGCTTGATAAGTGGCCATGGAAACCGAAGACTATTCAAAGTTCGATCGAGGAACCATTCTCGAAAGAACCACCATGAGTACTTGCACTCCTTAGCCGTCGAGCTATCGACGTTAAACAAGCGCTGTGTGGGAGGCTAACCCACAAGGTCTTTATTTTAATTTGTTTGTTTAAATTTGCAGAAAATAAAGAAATGTATCGCTTGTTACTCTTTAGCTATATCTAAGCGAAAACTCTCTAGATGACGATCTGAGAAGATGAGCTATGCCCACGGACATTCCTACGAGTGTCGCTGCTGGTGGGAACACTGATGACGAGTACTTCCTCTTGACCCGAGCAACATGATGAGCTGGTTCTAGAATTACACAAACAAAGTATCTCAAAATGCTCGTCGCCGAAGTAGAAGTGATCAACAAAGACAAGGATAGCAAGAGCAGTAACATTCATACAGGTTCCATCTTTCCTTTTCCACCTTTTACTAAAACATTGAGGACAATGTATTTGGTTTAAGTGTGGGGGAGGAACTCTATCGCTTCATTTTATTGCCTGTTAGTCTGATTTATTGTTTTTATTTATTACTATGTCAAAGTCTTTGCATGTGCTGTCGAGTCTTTATGCGTGGTTTTCGCTTGTTATCCAACCTCCCCAAAATTTCAAAATTTCAAAATTTTAACCTCCAACAAAAACTTTTTGATTCATGACATGGTACTCTGAAAGTATATAGGCTGTTTAGGCTATGTTAGAAAAACTTGGGAATGTTTTGATAAAATTGATATCGTCCTGACAACCTTAACCCCCTAAATATGCAAAATAAATTTGAGTACCCATTATGCCGAGACCTTAAAACTCCAGGTTCTTGCAGTAATCCCTAAGTAGTTTATTTAAGCAGTCAGCACCATCCTAAACACACTAAGTAAGAAACCGATGCAAATAAGTGTATGATCTCTAGGTTAAAATGAGAAACTAAGAAAGAAAAGAAGAAAAAAAAATTTATGAAGAAAAAGACATGTTCCTTCTAAGTTAGGTGCTCCTCACCCGAGCACTTAGCCTAACGGTACAAACTCTTTAAGTTCAATTGATGCTCAAGCATATTTGCAGAAAAAAATGAAATAATAATGAGATCGTAGTCACTAACAGGTCTACTTGCCATGAATGTGTATGGATAACGGGCTTAATGTGATTGCACTATAATGAAATGGGGCGAAAGATAGCATGAGTTATAGGTTGAGTTATAATGGCATGATTCCGATTGGTTTGCATAAGTAGGGAGTTTTTGAAATTGTGTCGTTATGATATCCTTGGTATTAATATTTAGTACCTATCGATCTAACATTAGCCTAGCAGCCACGTATGATTAGAGTTTCGTCGTGACTTTGTTTCGAACTATGCTTATTTCTTTTTACTGTGTTGGTCGATTGCTTGAGGACAAGCAATGGTTTAAGTGTGGGGATGTTTGATAACGCGAAATCATATCGTTTATTTGGCTTGATTTACATGCATTTATTTGTGACTATTGCTAATTTATCTTGATTTACGTTGCATTATGCGGTTAATTTACTTTGTTTGCAGATTTTAGAGGATTTGGATTAAAGAAAGAAAAGAAGACGAAATGGAAGGAAAAGAAAGAAGAAAAATACAGAAAATAGCAGAAAACAGAATTTGTGACTGTCACGGTCGTCACGGCAGGGTCACGACCGTCACAGCCTTCACGATCGTCACGGCCATGTCACGACCGTCATGCTTCTCACGCTTGTCACAGATCCCTCACAACCGTTATGCATCAAATAACAGAAGTTCGTTCAAGACAGAAGTGGCCACAAGCACTTTCCTCCTTTTCTCCTACACTTTCTCTACTCACTGCCCACTACTGGAAGTTACTCCCACTCCCTCCATAACTCACCCATGATCTCTGGAAGTTGAGAAATGAATTATCTCCTATAAATAAGCCTTAGATTCACAGTTCCAGGGGAAGCGGTCGACACATCGAAGTGCTGCCAAATTTACGTTCTTGCATTATTTTCCCATTTCCTTTCCTTTTTATTTTCATTTGTATCGCCGTATTTCTTCCTGTACCTTTTAATTCTCGCCAAAGTAGAATCCTGCCGACATTGTGGAGGACTACTCAAGAATTCAAGATCAGTACGATTTACAGGTTTTTATCAATTGAATTATTATTTTATTTCTGTCAGTATGCATGTTTCATTATTTTGTTGTTTATGTTTATTTTCATTTACGTTAATTATCATGTCTAGCTAAATTAGTTTTATCGGTATGTAACTGAATTAGTAGGATATGATTCGATAGTAACCGACATCTTCCCCATTTCTACAAACAACCTTTATGGCCGTAGTTTTTAATCTAAATTCTAAATAAACCTTTGTCACGACAGTGAGAAGCTATTTGCGGTGGTTTTGCCACGACAGTGGAAACCATATTAAGGTACGAACCAACAAGCGACAGCTGCGGTTAGTCCAGATAGTAAAAACTAGGCATTGATTTTAGACACAACGAAAGCGCTTTAAAAGAAATTAGAATCTATTTGTTTACAAAAAGTAGTTTTAACCCCGAATGGGACAGCGAAAGCGTACATTCGGCCCTAGAATTATGACCCGAGTCAACAACCATCGTGAGACGAAGGTCTTTAAACGAGTAAGTTCTGCTGAAAAGTGTTTGCAATAGACAAAAAGGCACCGGTAACCTGCTGAATTCCCTATAGCTAAAGCATTACATACCGATATTCCTTTACCGCATTTCTTTAAACCAAAAATCTTTATTTCCTTTGCATTTAATTTCATCCGCATTTAACTTTCCAAATTCCATTAGCCTTAGCTTTACGCCGTAGCAATAGATAACGGTAGATTGACATTGGTCTCTGTGGGTTCGACAATCTTTTATATTACTTCGATATTTCCGTGCACTTGCGGAGCGATCAAGTTTTTGGCGCCGTTGCCGGGGACCAACAGTCAATATTGTGATTCCGTTGTTGCATAGTATAGACTAAGGCACTCTTATCTAAATCATTATGTATAACCCATATTTCCCTTATAATTACCACCCTCCATATTATAACTACCACCCCCAATATTTCGAGGAACCACAAATCCGCTTAAATCCGACCTCGAAATATTATTAGAAGATTTCAATACTACGCACTCTCACCCAAATTCTCTCTATGATGACGACTCCCAATGTTTTGAGGAAACGCAAGATTTTGATACATCCAACCTCGAACTCCTACTAGAAGAATTCAATGAGACGTCTACTCACTCTAGGATAGAATCTATGATGGAGCGCTTTGTGGAAACACAAACTCTCCAAAATGAAGATTTTAGAAAACAACGTCTCCAAATTAGTGAAGACCTTAGGCAGATGAACGTTATTGTCGATTCCCTCGCAACTCACAGCGAGACTTTGGAGACTCAAACCTCCCTGCTTAGACAAACACCTCTAGGACCCTTCCCAGAAGGACATGTGAATGTTGTAACAACCGTTAATGAAGAACAAATAGAAGATCCTAGGGAGATTGATGATGAGCCTGAGGAGAGTTTTGGTGAGAAAAGCATACATATTGAGAAAAATCCACCGACACCAACCGAAAGGGAGGTTGTCGAAGAGGTAGAGAAGGAAGCACGTATCGTTGATCCTCCTCCTTATACCCCACCTATTTCTTTCCCACAAAGGTTTGCAGAAGTTAAGGTAGACTCCCAATCCAAAACATATGTGGAGGTATTGAAAAATATACACTCCGATGCACCTTTGTCTAAGGCCCTTCATAGAAAAAGAAAATTTGAGGACCGTGAAACTAGGGTCATTATTACTGTAAAAGGGTATGATTAACTTTTGAGGTGGTGGATGAAATAACAAAGCCCAAATTTGAAAAGTTGATACGCAGAATAGATCCAGAACCACCACCACGCGTTCAAAACAAGAAACCACCCTACAGAAGAAAGAAACGAAAAGGTGAGGGATATGAGAGATGGCTTGATAAGTGGCCATGGAAACCGAAGACTATTCAAAGTTCGATCGAGGAACCATTCTCGAAAGAACCACCATGAGTACTTGCACTCCTTAGCCGTCGAGCTATCGACGTTAAACAAAGCGCTGTGTGGGAGGCAACCCACAAGGTCTTTATTTTAATTTGTTTGTTTAAATTTGCAGAAAATAAAGAAATGTATCGCTTGTTACTCTTTAGCTATATCTAAGCGAAAACTCTCTAGATGACGATCTGAGAAGATGAGCTATGCCCACGGACATTCCTACGAGTGTCGCTGCTGGTGGGAACACTGATGACGAGTACTTCCTCTTGACCCGAGCAACATGATGAGCTGGTTCTAGAATTACACAAACAAAGTATCTCAAAATGCTCGTCGCCGAAGTAGAAGTGATCAACAAAGACAAGGATAGCAAGAGCAGTAACATTCATACAGGTTCCATCTTTCCTTTTCCACCTTTTACTAAAACATTGAGGACAATGTTTGGTTTAAGTGTGGGGGAGGAACTCTATCGCTTTCATTTTATTGCCTGTTAGTCTGATTTATTGTTTTTATTTATTACTATGTCAAAGTCTTTGCATGTGCTGTCGAGTCTTTATGCGTGGTTTTCGCTTGTTATCCAACCTCCCAAAATTTCAAAAATTCAAAATTTTAACCTCCAACAAAACTTTTTGATTCATGACATGGTACTCTGAAAGTATATAGGCTGTTTAGGCTATGTTAGAAAAACTTGGGAATGTTTTGATAAAATTGATATCGTCCTGACAACCTTAACCCCCTAAATATGCAAATAAATTTGAGTACCCATTATGCCGAGACCTTAAACTCCAGGTTCTTGCAGTAATCCCTAAGTAGTTTATTTAAGCAGTCAGCACCATCCTAAACACACTAAGTAAGAAACCGATGCAAATAAGTGTATGATCTCTAGGTTAAAATGAGAAACTAAGAAAGAAAAGAAGAAGAAAAAAAATTTATGAAGAAAAAGACATGTTCCTTCTAAGTTAGGTGCTCCTCACCCGAGCACTTAGCCTAACGGTACAAACTCTTTAAGTTCAATTGATGCTCAAGCATATTTGCAGAAAAAATGAAATAATAATGAGATCGTAGTCACTAACAGGTCTACTTGCCATGAATGTGTATGGATAACGGGCTTAATGTGATTGCACTATAATGAAATGGGGCGAAAGATAGCATGAGTTATAGGTTGAGTTATAATGGCATGATTCCGATTGGTTTGCATAAGTAGGGAGTTTTTGAAATTGTGTCGTTATGATATCCTTGGTATTAATATTTAGTACCTATCGATCTAACATTAGCCTAGCAGCCACGTATGATTAGAGTTTCGTCGTGACTTTGTTTCGAACTATGCTTATTTCTTTTTACTGTGTTGGTCGATTGCTTGAGGACAAGCAATGGTTTAAGTGTGGGGATGTTTGATAACGCGAAATCATATCGTTTATTTGGCTTGATTTACATGCATTTATTTGTGACTATTGCTAATTTATCTTGATTTACGTTGCATTATGCGGTTAATTTACTTTGTTTTGCAGATTTTAGAGGATTTGGATTAAAGAAAGAAAAGAAGACGAAATGGAAGGAAAAGAAAGAAGAAAAATACAGAAAATAGCAGAAAACAGAATTTGTGACTGTCACGGTCGTCACGGCAGGGTCACGACCGTCACAGCCTTCACGATCGTCACGGCCATGTCACGACCGTCATGCTTCTCACGCTTGTCACAGATCCCTCACAACCGTTATGCATCAAATAACAGAAGTTCGTTCAAGACAGAAGTGGCCACAAGCACTTTCCTCCTTTTCTCCTACACTTTCTCCACTCACTGCCCACTACTGGAAGTTACTCCCACTCCCTCCATAACTCACCCATGATCTCTGGAAGTTGAGAAATGAATTATCTCCTATAAATAAGCCTTAGATTCACAGTTCCAGGGGGAAGCGGTCGACACATCGAAGTGCTGCCAAATTTACGTTCTTGCATTATTTTCCCATTTCCTTTCCTTTTTATTTTCATTTGTATCGTCGTATTTCTTCCTGTACCTTTTAATTCTCGCCAAAGTAGAATCCTGCCGACATTGTGGAGGACTACTCAAGAATTCAAGATCAGTACGATTTACAGGTTTTTATCAATTGAATTATTATTTTATTTCTGTCAGTATGCATGTTTCATTATTTTGTTGTTTATGTTTATTTTCATTTACGTTAATTATCATGTCTAGCTAAATTAGTTTTATCGGTATGTAACTGAATTAGTAGGATATGATTCGATAGTAACCGGCATCTTCCCCATTTCTACAAACAACCTTTCTAGCCGTAGTTTTTAATCTAAATTCTAAATAAACCTTTGTCACGACAGTGAGAAGCTATTTGCGGTGGTTTTGCCACGACAGTGGGAAACCATATTAAGGTACGAACCAACAAGCGACAGCTGCGGTTAGTCCAGATAGTAAAAACTAGGCATTGATTTTAGACACAGCGAAAGCGCTTTAAAAGAAATTAGAATCTATTTGTTTACAAAAAGTAGTTTTAACCCCGAATGGGACAGCGAAAGCGTACATTCGGCCCTTAGAATTATGACCCGAGTCAACAACCATCGTGAGACGAAGGTCTTTAAACGAGTAAGTTCTGCTGAAAAGTGTTTGCAATAGACAAAAAGGCACCGGTAACCTGCTGAATTCCCTATAGCTAAAGCATTACATACCGATATTCCTTTACTGCATTTCTTTAAACCAAAAATCTTTATTTCCTTTGCATTTAATTTCATCCGCATTTAACTTCCAAATTCCATTAGCCTTAGCTTTACGCCGTAGCAATAGATAACGGTAGATTGACATTGGTCTCTGTGGGTTCGACAATCTTTTATATTACTTCGATATTTCCGTGCACTTGCGGAGCGATCATTTGTTGTAAAAAAAAATTTAATATAATGCAATGAAGTAATTTATTTCATTACAATTTCTGCACTATCATATTTTTAATATCGTTGCCCAAGTTTTAATACTGCTGTTAGTTCATGAGAAGTTTCTCTGCAATTTCCTCTTGTTGCAATAACTTGGTAGCACTAAAATGCAAAAACATATGAAGTTGACAACCACTGTTATATTTGAAAAATCTAAAAGACATATTATTATGACAACTTGCATATGATGTTACAGTATTTACAAATGATAATTTATCAATATATCATTTCTAAAATGAGAATTTGTCAATATATCATTTCTAAAATTCTAACCGGAAGAAATTTTACTACTATTGTTTGAAGAATTAAAAATAAAATTATAATCAACTATATAACTAAAATAATAATTATTGCTCTTAATTACAAATAAGAAGTAGTAAAATAATAATTATTGCTCTTACTTACATTGTTAACTTAAGCATCAACTTCATTGTGAATACTGAACAATGATGTTTAAAAGTAAATGAATAACTTCTAGTTTACAATCTAAAGAATAGACAACACATTTGTAAGCTCATATGTACTGGATGATTCCTGCAAACAATTAACAAAGAATCACAAACCAATCATGTCATATTTTATCTACATGTCCACTCTTGCATAACTTCTCACAAATAGAAAATGATAATGGCTGCTCAAAAGATAATATCTTCCGCCCGTGGTTATAGAATTTCTACGGCTGACGAGTCTGAAAATTTTCATAAATAAGAAACAATGTTAATAAGAAACAATGGTACAAATAAAAATTTCAATAAAAAAGAAACAATTTGAGTTATGTTACCTCGCCATCCCAAACATGTTTTCCAGTATGGTCAGCGTACCTTGTCAACAGGGACATATCTGAGGGACCTCTGAGAACCCTCAGCCTCATCATCATCATCGTCACCAGCATCCTCCAGTGGTGGGCCATCACCCTTTGGAGGTGGCACTGGATCATCGGCCTGCGATGAACCCTTGGTCGAATCTCGAAGCATCAGGGATGAAGAAGTGGATGATGGTGTGAGATACGAGGTCGGGGAAATGTCCTGGGCATATGATGAAGAAATATGTGCCTCAACTGTATCGGCCTCGGTAGCAGTGGTCTGTCTCTGCTCGCATCTCACAGATGCATGTTGTGAAACTCGTCCAAGTCACAATCTATCTTCTCTGTCTAACATAATGTCTACAAGGTATAACCAAGAAAAAACAATTAGATACAAATAAATTAAAAAGAAAAAACAAAAAATAATTAACATTTTTTTACTTCTAGATGTAAACATACGAAAAAGTTCAGTATATGTATCTACGGAAGAAGGCAGAATTCAGAAAGTTTGATTTGTTCAGGAGCTGCTTCTACGAAATTGCTCTAACGTTAATATGTTCCGTAGATGTACCTCCAAAACTTCCTGCAACTCTAGCAGCCACGACAATGGCGTCCCCTACCCATGAAAATTGATTTTTTGAAGCTCTGGTCGTCCATTTCAGCCAACAAACAATACCTACATTGTCTCTAAACTATATTTCTAAAACTATCTAACGATTTCTACCCTTAAAATTATATTCTAACTCGTTTACGGGAAATACCCAAAAATACCTCGGAAACTCGAAAACTTACCGATTATATCGAGTTTTGAATGATTTGGAGTGTCTTGATCGTTGAGATGTGCTGAAATATAAGAGACTAAGAGACATGAATAAACCGTGTGTTTTGAAAAGCACTACGAAGACATTATTATATATAAATAGATTACAACTAATTACATGATATAGTCGATGTGGGACTATTCTATATACAAATATTCTCAACACTATATATATTTACAAATATTAACACTCCCCCTCAAGCTTGAGCATATAAGTCAAATGCACCAAGCTTGTTACATATATAGTTAGTTCTGGGGCTTCGTAGGGATTTTGTAAACACATCTGCCAATTGATCATTAGAGTTGACAAAGCTTGTGACGATGTCGCCCGACTCGATCTTCTCTCTGACAAAGTGACAGTCTATCTCAATATGTTTGGTCCTCTCATGGAAGATTGAATTTGAAGCAATGTGCAATGCAGCTTGAATATCACAAATAAGTGTCATTGGTCTTGCTTCTTCAATTTGAAGTTCCTTGAGCAACTGTTTTAACCAAATAAATTCACATGTTTCCATTGCCATGGCCCTATACTCTGCCTCGGCGCTTGATCTTGCAACTACATTTTGCTTCTTACTTTTCCAGGATATAAGGTTTCCTCCAACAAGTACACAATACCCAGAGGTGGATCATCTATTAATGGGTGACCCTGCCCAATCAGCATCAGAGTATCCAATT
>CAWUDS030005485.1:0-14751 GCA_963859935.3 Lathyrus sativus | reverse complement strand
ACTCCTGATCTGCATGGGGGATATCAATCTCGATCCTCTGGGGATAACTTTACTCTGTTGGAGACTTCGACCTAAACTGCTGAGGAATGAGTGCATACAGACAATCTGTTAGGGATAAGTGTACACACTCAACTGTTCACTCAACCTGCATACTTTTCCTTGTAGAAACAAAACTCTATTGGGGATAGAGCTGCACAAACTCCACTTGCTGGGGACGAATGAGTCTCTACTACACGCCTTTTTTCTGCGGGGACAGTGATCCTACCGGGGATACACTTCTAGAAATTGCCTCAAGGGTAGTGACCCTGCAAAAATAAACAAACAATTAAGATATCTTGCACAAAAGGAACTATCTCGGTTATCATCTGTGACATTGTTCAAATAAATCAAAGTTTTTATGATTATCGGCCAGAGCCTGCAAATTTATGTATGCGCAATTTATCAAAACATCGGGCGTTTTTCGCAAACAAAACAGTAAAGGATAAAACAAAACAAACAATTTATTGAATAGTATATGTTTTATTAACAAATGGCCTGTAAATAGGCAGAGTTTACAATAGATGCAACCCCTGAAAAGAGGAAGTTGCGCAAAAATATACAGAAATGCACAGAAATATACAAAATGTCGGCAATGTGATACAAACAACCATCATGAGCTAATTCTTCTACGACTCGTCTGACTTCGATGCTTTTCCGATGCTTCATCCTCGGAAGAGATCGATTCGGATAAACGGCCCTCAGGTCCTCCCTCAATCCACTATACTCTGAAGTTCAATACGCAGACCACAGTCATTTGCTTTTCAAATCCCTAACTTTTTCCTGAATCGCCCTCGCGGGTTTTCAATTCACCAGGATACCCATTTTTGCCAAAGTCGCCTTTTCAGGTTTTCAACTTTGCGGGTTTACATCATTTTCCGTTTATCCCTAATTTTTTCCCGAACCCATTCTTTTATTGGTTCGCCGGAATGCCTCATTTTTTTCCTGGATATTCTTTTTTCTTTCTAGCGGGTCTCTTTAAACACATTATTTTTTAACTGCGTCTGCGTTCACAGGGGATGTGAAATCTTCACCATCCATGGTTTACAACAACAAGGCTCCTCCGGAGAAGACCTTTCGTACGATGTATGGACCTTCATAGTTAGGAGTCCATTTTCCCCTATGATCTGTTTGTGGAGGGAAAATCTTCTTCAATACTGGATCGCCCGTCTGAAAGCTTCGAGGGTGCACCTTGTCAAAAGCTTTCTTCATATGGCTTTGATATAACCGACCACATGCAATGGACACTAGCCTCTTCTCATCCATCAGGCTAAGCTGATTCAATCTATTCTTCACCCATTCTGCCTCATCAGGCTTGACGTCGACCAGAACTCTTAAAGAAGGAATTTCGACTTCCAATGGTAGGACAACTTCCATACCATACACCAGAGAGAAATGAGTTGCCCCAGTTGAAGTGCGTACCCTAGTACGATATCTGTGAAAAGCAAAGGGCAACATCTCATGCCAATCTTTATAGGTTACAACCATCTTCTGCACTATCTTTATATTTTTATTGGCTGCTTCAACAACGCCATTCATCTTCGGACGATAGGGAGATGAGTTGTGATGCTCGATTTTGAAACTCTAGCAAAGTTCCTTCATCATCTTATTATTCAAGTTCGAACCATTGTCAGTAATGATTCTCTTAGGCACTCCATAGCGACAGATGATGTCCTTCTTTATGAGTCGGGCTACCGCTTGCTTAGTGACATTAGCATACGAAGCTGCTTCCACCCACTTGGTAAAGTAATCAATGGCTACCAAGATGAAATGATGTCCGTTAGATGTGATTGGCTCAATCTTGCCAATCATGTCAATGCCCCACATGGAGAAGGGCCACGGGGATGCCATAACATTCAGAGGACTCAGCGGTACATGGATCTTGTCTGCATAAGTCTGGCATTTAGGGCACTTCTTTGCAAATTTGAAACAGTCGGACTCTATAGTTAGCCAATAATACCCTGCTCGTAACAGCTTCCGAGACATGGTATGCCCACTAGCATGTATACCAAATGTGCCCTCGTGGACCTCTTCCATAAGCAATCTAGCTTCCTTCTCGTCCACACATCTCAACAGTACCAAGTCACAATTCCTCCTGTAGAGCACACCGTCTTGGTTGAGATAAAAGTTCCTAGCCAACCTCCTCATGGTCTTCTTATCCTGGGTCGACGTCCCTGGTGGATACTCTTGGCTCTTGAGAAAATTCTGAATGTCGTAATACCATGGCTTGCCATCAACAGCTTCCTCTATGGCGAATACGAACGCCGGCCTATCAAGGCGCGAAATGACTATTCTTGGAGAATCATTCCAATAGTTCACTTTATACATTGAAGATAGCGTTGCCAGAGCATCTACCATCTGATTTTCTGCTCTCGGCACATGGTGAAACTCTACCTTGTCTAAGAAGGGCAATAGCCTCCTTGCCTAATTCATGTAAGGAATCAGATTAGGCTGCCGGGTTTCCCAATCTCCCTTGATCTGATTAACAACTAGCGCTGAATCGCCATACACATCTAGATTCTTGGCCTCAGGTCAATGGCTTCTTCCAAACCCATGATGTACACTTTACATTCGGCTTCATTGTTGGTATAAGGAAATGTTAATTTGGCAGTGAAGGGGATATGAGAACCACGAGGAGTCGTAATAATTGCCCCAATTCCACTACCATAGGAGTTAACAACGCCATCAAATATCATTTGTGATTGGAACCCTTCTCCGGACCTTCGTCGGGTAATGGCTCATCGCAGTCTTTCATCTTCAAAAACATGATGTCTTCATCATGAAATTCAAATTTCATCGGTTGATAATCATCGATTGGTTGTTGTTGTACCCTAAAATTTGCCCAACCTTTTCTTTACTTGGCTTTTGTTTCATTTCTTGTTCTAGCATATTGCATTACATAGCATTGTTCATTTAACAGGTGATCAAGAGAGGTGTGCCTAGCAAGAGAAGGTTTTCCAAGGGTTTTGAGCCTAGGCAAGAGGTTTTATTCAAGCATCAAAGGCTCCGACACTTGTTGGGCCCGGTGATCGAGCGGTCAATTTTATTTTGTTTTGTAGGACATTTGTTAGATCAAAAAGCAGCTTTCAGGCTATTTCAAGCATCTTCATGGTCATAATATTCAAGGACAAGTTTCAGAGGCTTACAAGAGATCAAAACATTTGAAAACAAGCAAACGGGCAGGTCTCCCTCTAAAAGGTGCCAAATTCAAAATTTTAAGGGTGTTAATCGATTAACCAATGGAAAATCAGCCTAGATTCAAAAATTCAAAGGCGTTAATCGGTTAACCTATATGGTTAACCGATTAACCAGTGCAGATTTTGCCTTTGTACGTGAATTTTCAAGGCAGTCCACTTTGGGGTCCAATTTTGATCACTTTGGAGTTCATTTTTGCACTTGGGAAGGATCTAGAACTTCTTTGAAATTTGGTTAAATTTCATTTCCCTCCAAAACCCCATTCCTCATTCCAAACCAAATTTTCCAATCCACTTTCCAAACCTTGCTTTGGATCCAAGCCTAAGTGATATTAAATGATTCACTCCAAACCACACTCATCTAACTCTCATAATTTCCATTTCAATCTCAGAATTCACTCTCGAGCTCTCAATTCTCCATTTCCAAAACCTTCACCAAAGCTCTTCTCACATTGAAATCATTGATTCTCCATTGGAATCATTGATTTCTAAGAGCTAAACCTCCATCCATTGTTCTAATCAGATCATTTTCTTCCTTCAATTTTCGTGCACATTCAGATCTGAATTTTGAAGTGATTTTGGAAGAGCTTATTTGGTTGGAGTTAGCTTAATTGTGGTAGATCTTCTCTTCTCCAATAAGGATTTGCTTGGATCTTAAAGTTTTCCGGGTTTCTTTCTTGATTCTACTCAATTACTGTTAGATCAACAATTACCGAATCAATTCTCCGATTCGTAGGTTGGATTTCTGATCCGATTTAATTTTCGAGCTTATTTGCATGTTCATCATGTTGATCTTCATATTTGATTGAATTGTGGTTGATTTGATCCGTTTGACTGTTGATCTTGTTGTTGTATCATGTTTACATGTTTTTTGAATCATGATTTGTTGGTTTAAGTTCGTGCTTAATTGATTATGTGATCATTGGTATGATCCGATAAGTGCTTATTTGCTGAAAATGTTGTTTTGTTGCTGTTTTTCTGCTGTTGGCACAGTGTTAACCAGTTAACGCATAGGGTTAACCGGTTAACCAGTTCAAACTTTCAAATGTTTCAAACGTTAACACTGGTTAAGCGATTAACCCAGGGTGTTAACCGATTAACATTGTGCCAGAATGTCATATTTGATGTTTTGCTTGCATGTTTGCATACCGTTTCGATTCGAATCATCATAGATCAATGTGATGCATTAGGATTGAATTGTTTTGGATATATTTTACTATTTGTGGTTGGTTAATCATGATTTGTCAACATGTGTGTTCATTTTTCCACTTGGATGCATTCTTATGGATGTGGTTCAATGTGATGATTCTTTGCATGTTCGTTTACTTTTGTCCTTTGATTTCTTTCCTATGTTTGCATCATTCTTGCATCGCTGTTGAGGTCGAGATGCGCTTGTGGCGGATGTTGCCCCACACTTTTTTCCTCCCTCCCACCATTCTAAATGTGCATTTTCATGTTTGCGTGTTGCATTTTTATGTTTTCTCCTTTGTGTCTTCTTTTGCCATGTTCCCCCTAGGATTTAACCTTCCTTGTTCAAGGTTGGTTATAGACATTAGGTTTCTAAACATGCATGATAACATTAGGTAGCTCCCTTTTAACCTCAATCTTAGGTTCACTTTGCATGACAACTTTTAGGATCAAGTTAGTCCCCCTTTAGAGTCCTTTCTCTCTTCTCATCTCAAAACAATCTTAAAACACCTAATAAAGGCTAATGAGTATTGTACGTTACGAGCCTTAATCTACTTAGAAAATAGTGGTTGAGGGGTTTACCCTTAGTTGCTAGAGTGTTTAGTGTGGCACCCTTTGGGTGACATGCGACGCATTCACTCCTAGGTCATAGTCTCTAGTGCGATATTAATTACAAACATTCATTCAAAACACTTCTTCTCCTAAAAAACACAAAAACAAATCAATAAAACTCTTTTTTCCCCTTTGGGCCTTTAACTTTGGAAAACCATTTTCATAAGGAGAGTTTTGTTAACTCTCGGTTCTACCGCAAACGGTAACGCCTAAGTCTCCAATGGTCGAGCTGTATACACCAACTGCTAGAACCGATTGTTAACCCTACTCGGATAAAAACTTTTGAACCAACTTGTGGTCATGTTATCCCAAACTACGTAGGCATAAGACGCGATGTCTTGGCGAGCAACCTTCCCACCTTTCCCCCGTATTTAGCCGAACTACGTTGACTCTGATTTCTCGTTCTAGACGAGAATATGTAGGCCCAGAGCAGTGATGCTCTGTCGAGTCCTCCTTTTCTTTTCTTTTGTCCCTGAGCCTTTAGCTAGATAGTTAACACCCTTTTAGATAGACAACAAGCATGGATCTCGTTGAGTACGACTGATGTGAGGGGTGCTCATACCTTCCCCCTGCGTAACCGACTCTCAAACCTAGAACTTGGTTGCGATGACCTCGTCTTTTCCCTTTTTCGCTAGGTTATTTCCGGTCGTTTCCTTTCCCTCCTTTAGGATAAATAACGATAGGTGGCGACTCTTCTGTCTTTCCGACCTTCTTTTTTTTTCGCAGTAGTGACAGCTGGCGACTCTGCTGGGGACTTGTAGCTGCTGGGGGACTTTTCCCATCCCCTCTACTGGGACCGTTTCCCATCCCTTAGGCGAGTTAATCCTAACGCTTGTTTGTTTTTTTCTTTTTGGGTGTGTGCATGTGTACTTTATTTTTACTTCCCGCATTTTACTTTCCGCATTGTATCGTATTGTTGTGCTGTGGGGAGGGAAGTTTTGACGAGTGAGAAGCCAGACCCAGGCTTGAGTGAAAACATAGCATTAATAGTGGAGATTAGTGGGGGGCGTGCATGATTTGCATGTACTAGTTCCCTATGAAATTCGCGCTCAGACGAGGTTCTCTTTGATGATTTTCTTTCCAGCCCTTTGGGCTTGAGGGGACTTTGGATCTGAGGGTTGTCGACTCTGGGGACCGATCATTTGGGATTCAGCTAAGTGAGGCTGCTTTGAGGAATGATGATGCCAAACCAGAAATGGTGAACGTATCATCGTTTCTTGAAAGTATGTGATGCTGATGAGCGCATAGGATGTCGAACCTTGTCAGTGAATAGGTCCATACCTGTGAGAAGGATTGGGTTGTGCAGGAAACTTTGGCTTTCAGATTACTCGGTTTTGTTATAGTGTGAATCAGTATTGTTGATATAAGGGGTCCTCATATCGGTGTTATGTTCTTGTTAAGGCGAAGCGCTGGTTCTTCTCGATCAACGGTACAGCGATCTTGATCCCCTGTTGGCATCTATTGCATTTGCATTTTTCTCTGCATCATCATAGCATATTTGCATTTTGGCATACATGTTCATGTATTTCCAAGGATCTTAACTTCGAGACTCGCTGTTGAGCGTTAAATCCTTTCATTATGGTTTGTTTGTGTAAAACATGAATCGGAGTAGCCAGGTTCCTTGGAAATACTCGAACATGACATTCATATTTCATTTGCATAGCAGGTGTTCGAGGCTGGGATTTATTGTCCTGATCCGGATTTTCTTCAGAATTTCAGACACCAACTTGTAGGGAAGATAGAAGATGGCTATGGAACAGGTTCAAGTAGAGATTAGGGAAGTTCAGGGCCAGATAAAGCAATTCATGAAGGACATGTAAGCGTTGTGCTTGGATCAGGATGCACTCAGAGAGGAGAATAATCAACTGAAAACTCAGATGGGCTTGATCACGGAGGTGATAAGGAATGTGCTCAGAAAAGAAGATGATCGAGTGCCCGAAGCTGCAGCCAAAATGCTTGTTCCCCTTTTGCCTGTGGAACCTTTACCAAGGCATAATGTGTGTCAGAGATCTGTTGTACACCCGAAGGTTCAAGAGTTTCCTCATCAGCAGCTATCTCCTGTTTCCCAAGACAACTTCAAGATCAGAAGGTATGCCCCCAGGTCGAAGCAGCCTGCCAGAGTCTTTGACCAGATCCCTATGGATTATGCTTAGTTGTTGCAACTCTTGCTTCAGCTCCAATTGGTTGAGCTATGGACTTTGTCTCCGCTGACTGGTAAGCCGCCACCAGGTTATGATGCAAGTCCTTATTGTGACTTCCACTCTCGGGCACTGGGGCACAATATTGAGGACTGTAAAGATTTTAAGCAGCAAGTTCAAGACCTGATCGATGCAAAGACAGTTGAATTCACGCCGGGCGGTGTAAGCATACCAAGGGGTGTTACCCCATGCATTACAAAACAGGGGGATACTATGGTTCTCTCCCCTAAAGCTGCATCGGGTCAAGAATATATATTGCAATCCTTGACTTTTGAATCCCTAGGCCTACAGTTGTTGCCGGTTCATGGGCCAAGTCTGAGAATGAAAGTGCCTGAACGTAAGGAATTCCCTAATCAGTACAACAACGATCAAGAACCCAACAGGTTACAATTGCAGAGCTTGTCGCAGAAGAATACTGAGAGCTTCAGGGAGTACACCCAGAGATGGCGAGATTTAGCTGCGAAAGTGCAACCTTCCATGGCGGAAAGAGAAATGACTAACGTGTTCATGGCAACGCTACCCGGAGTGTATTATGAGAGGCTGATAGGCTGCATAAGTTTTTCAGACCTGGTAGTAGCAGGAGAAAGAGTCGAAAGAGGTATCAAAATGGGAAAGATTCAAGTTTCCCTTGTTTCTTCAAAAGATGCAAAGAAGCCTTATGTCGGGAAACCAAGAGAAGCTAATGTTGTATCTGCTACAACTGTTGTGCAACAGCCAGCCCGGTACTAACAACCTCATGCTCCTCAGCAGCAAAACCGTCATCGTCCGAATCAGACTAAGCCTCACAGTAATTTGGAAAGAAGGAGTGCTCCTCTTCATCCCGTGCCTATATCGTACAACCAGCTGCTTCCGCATCTAATTCAGAACTCATTGGTAGAACTTAAGTCTCTCAAGCTAGTGCCAGAACCATACCCTCCTGGGTATGACCTCAGGACGCATTGTGGATACCATGCTGGATCCAGAGGGAATTCAACTGCGAATTGCGAAGCTTTTCAAGCCAGGGTGCAGCGGTTGATGGACAGAAGGTGCATATCCTTTCTAGAGGGAAGGTTAATCGTGCATGTCAATCGCTTATCTGCTTAAGTTTGAAGACTTCAAGGGGTGCGTCCCTCAGCTGCAAATCAAAATGTGAAAGCCCAGTTCCCAGAAGCTGGCAATTTTCGTTTTGTCCTGTTATTACTTTACATTTGTAATTTCTTTCCTGTTTAAAGTGCAAATCTCATTTGTAAAATTTGTTTGTTTTTAATTAATAATGATAATGAAATGAATATGCATGTTTTGATTAAATCCATTCGTGTTCACTAATTGCTTTTTACAGATGTCAAACGCTTGTTTAAGCGGAATCTGGGGAGGATGACGAAATCGAAACACGCGCAAGCTTTCGAGTGTATGCTTTTAAATAAAACCTGCTGATGATGTATAGGCATTGTTTCAAATTCCTAAACACTGGAGATATAAGGAAGATAATCCCTTGTCAACCCCTTCGAGCCTAGTAGTAGGAGTTTCTTTCTGAAAATGAAAAAACCCTCGATCTTAACCCCGGGCATGGTAGGTGTCAGTTAATTTGACCGAGCGTCCAAATCACAATAGGAGTGTTCCCGTTCAAGGATCAATCACACCTCTAGAGGTCATGCCTAAAAAACCACAGTGATTAAAAATCGCCAATCATGAGTGAAACAATCACAATCCCTTTTCAAACAACTCAGACAAGCCGATGTCACACGATTTGTTCCGAGGAAAACGGAAAAAAAAAAGAGAAAAAAAAAAGAAAAAAGAATCAAAAGAAGAAACCCGCTAAGTCGAATCTTGAAAAAAAGCGACTTAGGAAAAAATAAGGGTATCCCGCTGGACTTCGAAATCGAAAATTCAAAAGAATTAGTCCAGGCAAAAATCAGGGGGAAATGGAAAAAAGCAGAAAAGCAAAAAGGATCACCAAAGAAAAATCCTTGAAATAAAAAGTCGTGTGACTCGAGGCACCAAAAGACGAAAAGCGAGTGACTGTCGTTCCGAAAACTTGTGGTTTCCTGAACCATCACTCATGTCATTCAACCTTTAAGAGGTGAACGCTTATGTCGAATTAGATGAACGTAGGATCGGAGAACATCAAGGAGAAGGGGTGGGTTATAATAAATTTTGAGCCTTTATCCTTCCTTTTAAACCGTGAACCTGACCACGTTACAACCTAAAAAATTCCTAATTGAAGCAGGCTTATTTCGAGAGCATACTTCGGTAAAGATCGCATCGAAACTAACTCCTAAAAGGATTCCTCTTATAGCGTTGTATTAATTTTGACATGTTGATAATTGATTCGTTCATTATATGTCATAATGTTTTTTCTAGTGAACAGACTGGGATTTCAAAACTGTCATATGCATTGCATTTAATATATCTTTTATGTAGAACAATTTGTTTTACTTGCGAGTAAACGGTTGACAGCAGGAAAGTTTCCACAGTGGGAAGTTTGATCACGATAGAATGCGGAATGCCTGAATACTCCGTCGAGCAAGGGCAAGCTATATCAAATGATCATATCATAGGATTCAGCCATCCAAAAGTCAGTTAATCTGGGGTAATCAGGACGAGATTCTGTAAATCCCTCGCAGCTAGGGGTACTGCTCTACAAACTAGTCAATCAGGGGCAAAGTCATTGCAAGGCTGGGGCAGGCTACCCTAAGAGCACAAAAGCTGTTGTTGGCCAGAAGGAAATTAATCTGAAGCACCTCTTCGAGGTTTAAAATGCTAAAGTAGTTCGTATCAAATCATCAGGGTGCAGAGATTGCAGGGTTCCTTTAGAGGAAGTTTTGTTACGAAAATTCCACAGGCTGGGGCAAAATTGGAAATGAAGGAATTGTTCCTCTCCATATTTTCAGAGTTTATCAGAAGTTGTTGCAGATTCTGGGGCATGCCATCTCGAGGTTATTTCATGGCAAGCTTTGCTTTTTAAGATGAATCATCCCAGAGTTTAAACTAGGACACGTTGTGACCCTTGGGGCAAGTTTCCGAGAAGGTATGGATGGAATTCGTTTGTCCCCAGCCAGAGTTGTCCCCCAACAGTTAAGGGTTAATTCTCTCCCCCAATATAGTTGAATGAACGTAAGTGTACGTCTATCCCCAGAAGTTGGTCGGTACACGTTTAATCCCCACAAAGTACAAGTGTGTGCTTACTCCCCAACAAGTTGAGATGCGGGTTGGTTTCCCACTAAGTAGGTGTGGAGCTTTTTCCAGCAGTGGTTTGGTACTCATTCCCCTCCAGTAGTTTGTTTGTAGATGCTCAGCTTTCCGCAACGTAGACTGTGGTCTACGGCGGAGTTGATTTCCCCACAAAATCTTTAATTCCCCAGCAGGTGAGACGGGTTGTTCAACCTGGTTGTTGTATTTCTCCGATGAGTTGTGTATTCCCCAGAGGGTCGGTATTATGAAAGGTCGTTCAGGACAGTTCTCCTCAGCAGGTTTTGATGTTTATCCCCATCTGATTCCGGACTTCTTGTTCTCGTAGGAACTTTGTTCCCCATTGCAAAAGCCATTCAAGGCCCGCTTTCTTGGTTTAAGTCCAATTGTATTGGCATGTGTAAGCTATCCCCAACAGGGCATTTTTTCTTCTCGGCAGGGTGGTTTCTGTATCCCTAGCATTTATTTTGCTATTTCGGTTCTGTTGCATTTGTATGCGTGCATAGCATCTACCCAAATGCATAGCATTTCCATTTCATATGGAGCATTACGCCATTTTCAAACATATGCATTGTGAAACATAAGCCAGGTTTTTTGCCTTGGAGGCCGATAACCTTTTCTAGCACGAAGCTGTTTGATTCAGGAGATTTTTATACTATCCCCAACAGAGTGGATGGTGAACTGTTGTTCCTTGGTAGAGTCGTTTGTTTAAACCTCTCCTCGTTGGAGCTTTCTTTGCAAGATGTGAGTCGGTTGATTCTGTTGCCTGTTTATTCTAGGGATTTATTCCAACTGTTGGTTGGTACCTCCCAACGTGATTTGAATTGTTGTGTTTGGTGTTCCAACTGTTGGTTGGTAATCTCTGGTTTCCCCTCGCAGAGTCTTTTTCCCAACTTTTTGTTGGTAATCTTTGTTTCATTCCAACTCTTGGTTGGTATCCTTTGCCTGTCATCCCAACTCTTGGTTGGTATCTGTTGGATTTCATCCGAACTTTTGGTTGGTATCCGTGGTTGTTATCCCAACTTTTGGTTTGTATGTTTTGTTTCATCCCAACTCTTGGTTGGTATATGCTGGATTTTATCCCAACTCTTGGTTGGTATCTGTTTTATTTTATCCCAACTCTTGGTTGGTATCCGTTAGATTTTATCCTAACTCTTGGTTGGTATTCGGTTGACTTTGTCATCCCAACTCTTGGTTGGTATGTGCTGGATTTTATCCCAACTCTTGGTTGATATCTATTTTATTTTATCCCAACTCTTGGTTGGTATTCGTTGGATTTTATCCCAACTCTTGGTTGGTATTCGATTGACTTTGTTCCAACAGTTGGTTGGTAGTTTGGATGTTATTCTGACTTTTGGTCTGTAGTCCTTGTTTTTCCGTAGCAGAGTCAGACATTTCAACTTTTGGTTGGTAACCTTTGTTGTGGTCAGTTCACTTTTGTTTGGCGTTTCCGGCAATCCTGACTTTTGGTTAGTAGCTTTTTATTCCATCTTTTGGTTGGTAGTTTCGGATGATCATCCCAACTCTTGGTTGGTAGTCTTCTGTGGTGGGAGTCAGCTTTGTTTAGTGTCCCCAGCGATCCTAACTTTTGGTTAGTAGCTTGTGCTCTGACTTTTGGTCGATGGTGATCTTTTTCCGGCAATTCTAGCTTTTGGTTATTAGCCTTGTTTCCCAACTTTTGGTTGGTAGTCCTCCTCCATTCCCCGGCAGAGTCGTTATCCTGACTTTTGGTTGGTAATTGGTGACTTGTCAGATTTGTTTGATTCCAACCTTTGGTTGGCGGGGTGTTGTTGATGTTTTCCCAACTCTTGGTTGGTAATATTAGGGTTGTGGGAGTCATTCCAACTTTTGGTTGGTAATCTTTGCTTCAATCCCAAGTTTTGGTTGGTAATTCTTTGTTTTGTTATTTCAACTTTTGGTTGGTAGCTTTGTTGATTCCAACTTTTGGTGGGTAATCTTTGGTTTCTCTTATGGAGTCTGATCCCAACTTTTGGTTGGTAATATCTGGTTTGGTCGCCTTGTTGATGTTATTTCAACTCTTGGTCGATAATCTTCATTTCGTGGTTGACGATTCCAACTTTTGGTTGGTAGCCTTGGTTTTGGGCGGATGTTTCCATTTGGTGATTTCAACTCTTGGTTGATAGCTTGGGCTCAACTTTATTCGGTATCACAGCGATCCCAATTCTTGGTTGGTAGTGTTTGATCTATATCCTCAAAGAGTGAACACTTATCCCATCTTTTGGATGGTATCCTTGGATTGTCATCTTTTGGTGGACGTTTGTTCCCCCATAGAGTTGTTTGGTTAAGCTTCTCTTTTCCCCAGCGGAGTATTTTTGTGATTGGAGCGGGTATCTTCGGAGGTTCTTGTTTGCAGTTTTATTTTCTGCGGTTTGGCAAATTTCCGGGTTCTTTGATATTCAACCGTCTGTTACCTTGATTTCTTGAAAGTCGTTCGCTTTTCACTCATTCAAATCCAAGTCGTTTGAATAGGGGCAGTTGTTGTACCCCAAAATTTGCCCAACCTTTTCTTTACTTGGCTTTTGTTTGATTTCTTGTTCTAGCATATTGCATTGCATAGCATTGTTCATTTAACAGGTGATCAAGAGAGGTGTGCCTAGCAAGAGAAGGTTTTCCAAGGGTTTTGAGCCTAGGCAAGAGGTTTTATTCAAGCATCTGAGGCTCCTACACTTGTTTGGCCCGGCGATCGAGCGGTCGATTTTATTTTGTTTTGCAGGACATTTGTTAGATCAGAAAGCAGCTTTCAATCTATTTCAAGCATCTTCATGGTCATAATATTCAAGGACAAGTTTCAGAGGCTTAACAGAGATCAAAACAGTTGAAAACAAGCAAACGGGCATGTTTCCCTCCAAAAGGCGCCAAATTCAAATTTTTAAGGGTGTTAATCGATTAACCCAGGGGGTTTATCGATTAACCAATGGAAAATCAGACCAGATTCAAAAATTCAAAGACGTTAACCGGTTAACCTTTATGGTTAACCGATTAACCAGTGCAGATTTTGCCTCTGTACGTGAATTTTCAAGGCAGTCCACTTTGGGGTCCAATTTTGATCACTTTGGAGTTCATTTTTGCACTTGGGAAGGATCTAGAACTTCTTTGAAATTTGGTTAAATTTCATTTCCCTCCAAAACCCCATTCCTCATTCCAAACCAAATTTTCCAATCCACTTTCTAAACCTTGCTTTGGATCCAAGCCTAAGTGATATTTAAATGATTCACTCCAAACCACACTCATCTAACTCTCAAAATTTCAATTTCAATCTCAGAATTCACTCTTGAGCTCTCAATTCTCTCTCAATTCTCCATTTCAAAAACCTTCACCAAAGCTCTTCTCACATTGAAATCATGGATTCTCCATGGGAATCATTGATTTCTAAGAGCTAAACCTCCATCCATTGTTCTAATCGGATCATTTTCTTCCTTCAATTTTCGAGCACATTCAGATCTGAATTTTGAAGTGATTTTGGAAGAGCTTATTTGGTTTGAATTAGCTTAATTGTGGTAGATCTTCTCTTCTCCAACAAGGATTTTCTTGGATCTTGAAGTTTTCCGGGTTTCTTGCTTGATTCTACTCAATTACAGTTAGATCAACAATTACCGAATCAATTCTCTGATTCGTAGGTTTGATTTCTGATCCGATTTAATTTTTGAGCTTATTTGCATGTTCATCATGTTGATCTTCATATTTGATTGAATTGTGGTTGATTTGATCCGTTTGATTGTTGATCTTGTTGTTGTATCATGTTTACATGTTTTTTGAAACATGATTTGTTGGTTTAAGTTCGTGCTTAATTGATTATGTGATCATTGGTATGATCAGATAAGTGCTTATTTGCTGAAAATGTCCTTTCCCTCCTTTGGGATAAATAACGATAGGTGGCGACTCTTCTGTCTTTCCGACCTTCTTTTTTTTCCGCAGTAGTGACAGCTGGTGACTCTGCTGGGGACTTATAGCTGCTGGGGGACTTTTCCCATCCCCTCTGCTGGGACCGTTTCCCATCCTCTATGCGAGTCAATCCTAGCACTTGTTTATTTTTTTCTTTTTGGGTGTGTGCATGTTTACTTTATTTTTACTTCCCGCATTTTACTTTCCGCATTGTATCGTATTGCTGTGCTGTGAGGAGGGAAGTTCTGACGAGTGAGAAGCCAGACCCAGGCTTGAGTGAAAACATAGCATTAATAGTGGAGATTAGTGGGGGGCGTGCATGCTTTGCATGTACTAGTTCCCCATGAAATTTGCGCTCAGACGAGGTTCTCTTTGATGATTTTCTTTCCCGCCCTTTGGGCTTGAGGGGATTTTGGATCTGAGGGTTGTCGACTCTGGGGACCTATCATTTG
>CAWUDS030005484.1:0-37856 GCA_963859935.3 Lathyrus sativus | reverse complement strand
GGATTCATCTAAGTGAGGCCGCTTCGAGGAATGATGATGCCAAACCAGAAATGGTGAACGTATCATTGTTTCTTGAAAGTCTGTGACGCTGATGAGCGCATAGGATGTCGAACCTTTTCAGTGAATAGGTCCATACCTGTGAGAGGGATTGGGTTGTGCAGGAAACTTTGGCTTTCAGATTACTCGGTTTCGTTATAGTGTGAATCAGTATTCTTGATATAAAGGGTCCTCAAGTCTGTGATATGTTCTTGTTAAGGCGAAGCACTGGTTCTTCTTGATCAACGGTACAACGATCTTGATCCCCTGTTGGCATCTATTGCATTTGCATTTTTCTCTGCATCATCATAGCATATTTGCATTTTGGCATACATGTTCATGTATTTCCAAGGATCTTAACTTCGAGACTCGCTGTTAAGCGTTAAATCTTTTCATTATGGTTTGTCTGTGTAAAACAAGAATCGGAGTAGCCAGGTTCCTTGGAAATACTCGAACATGACATTCACATTTCATTTTCATAGCAGGTGTTCGAGGCTAGGATTTATTGTCCTGATCTGAGTTTTCTTCAGAATTTCAGACACCAACTTTTGGGGAAGATAGAAGATGGCTATGGAACAGGTTCAAGTAGAGCTGAGGGAAGTTCAGGGCCAGATAAAGCAATTCATTAAGGACATGTAAGCGTTGTGCTTGGATCAGTATGCACTCAGAGAGGAGAATAATCAACTGAAAACTCAGATGGGCTTGATCACGGAGGTGATAAGGAATGTGCTCAAAAAAGAGGATGATCGAGTGCCCGAGGCTGCAGCCAAAATGCTTGTTCCCCTTTTGCCTGTGGAACCTTTACCAAGGCATAATGTGTGTCAGAGATCTGTTGTACACCCGAAGGTTCAAGAGTTTCCGCATCAGCAGCTATCTCCTGTTTCCCAAGATAACTTCAAGATCAGAAGGTATGCCCCCAGGTCGAAGCAGCCTGCCAGAATCTTTGACCAGATCCCTATGGATTATGCTCAGTTGTTGCAACTCTTGCTTCAGCTTCAATTGGTTGAGCTACAGAATTTGTCTCCGCTGACTGGTAAGCCGCCACCAGGTTATGATGCAAGTGCTTATTGTGACTTCCACTCTGGGGCACCGGGGCACAATATTGAGGACTGTAAAGCTTTTAAGCACCAAGTTCAAGACTTGATCGATGCAAAGACAGTTGAATTCACGCCGGGCGATGTAAGCATACCAAGGGGTGTTACCCCATGCATTACAAAAGAGATGTATACTCCGGTTCTCTCCCTTAAAGCTGCATCGGGTCAAGAATATATATTGCAATCCTTGACTTTTGAATCCCCAGGCCCACAGCTGTTGTCGGTTCCTGGTTAGCCCGAACTACGTTTGCTCTGATCTTTCATACCAGATGAAAGTACGTAGGCACAAGACGCAATGTCTTGGCGAGCAACCTTCCCACCTTTCCCCCGTAGTTAGCCGAACTACGTTGACTCTGATTTCTCGCTCCAGACGGGAATACGTAGGCCCAGAGCAGCGATGCTCTGTCGAGTCCTCCTTTTCTTTTCTTCTGTCCCTGAGCCTTTAGCTAGATAGTTAACACCCCTTAGATAGATAACAAGCGTGGATCCCGTCGAGTACGACGGACGTGAGAGGTGCTCATACCTTCCCCTTGCGTAACCGGCTTCCGAACCTAAGAACTTGGTTGTGATGACCTCGTCTTTTCCCTTTTTCGCTAGGTTTTTTTCGATCGTTTCCTTTACCTCCTTTGGGATAAATAACGATAGGTGGCGACTCTTTTGTCTTTGCCGACCTTCTTTTTTTCCGCAGTAGCGACAGTTGTTCAGCAAGATACTCTGTCAGAACACTCCCCTTGATAGCCTTTTGGGAAACATATTGAATGTCGTATTCTGTCAGGACCATCTGCCATCTGGGAATTCTCCCCGAAAGTGCTTGCTTTTCAAAGACGTACTTAATCGGATCCATCTTCGAAATCAGCATGGTTGTATGATTCAGCATATACTGTCTCAGGCGTTTGGCAGCCCAAGCGAGAGCGCAACACGTTTTCTCCAACATTGAGTATCTAGACTCACAGTCTGTGAACTTTCTACTCAAGTAGTATATTGCATGGTCTTTTCTTCCAGTCTCATCATGTTGACCGAGAATACAACCCATGTTGTTCTCAAGAACCATTAAATACATTAACAATGGTCTTCTAGCTACTGGAGGTATCAGTATCAGAGGCTCCTGCAAATATTGTTTTATTTTATCAAATTCCCTTTGGCAATTTTCATTCCAGATGACCGCCTGATCTTTCATTAACAATTTGAACATGGATTCACACGTGGTT
This sequence comes from Lathyrus sativus, assembly GCA_963859935.3. Classification (NCBI taxonomy): domain Eukaryota; kingdom Viridiplantae; phylum Streptophyta; class Magnoliopsida; order Fabales; family Fabaceae; genus Lathyrus; species Lathyrus sativus. Next base: position 35,518 of record CAWUDS030005484.1, on the reverse strand, counting down.
GTGAGATGAGATATGAACCTAGAAATATAGTTCAACCTCCCCAAGAAACCACGAACCTCTTTTTCCATTTTAGGTGCTGGCATATCTTGAATTGCTTTTATCTTTGCAGGATCGACCTTGATTCCTTTTTCACTAACAATGAACCCCAGCAGCTTTCCTGACCGTACACCAAAAGTGCACTTGTTCAGATTCAACCTCAACCTGAATTTCCTGAGCCTTTGAAATAGCTTCAACAGATTAACCAGATGTTCTTCCTCCATCTGTGACTTTGTAATCATGTCATCAACATATACTTCAATCTCATGATGAATCATATCATGAAAGAGAGTCATCATAACCCGCTGATAGGTTGCCCCTGCGTTCTTCAACCCAAAAGGCATCACCTTATAACAGAAAGTCCCTCATGGTGTGATAAAAGTTATTTTCTCCATATCCTCCAGTGCCATCTTAATCTAATTATAGCCCGAAACAACGTCCATGAAAGAAAACACGGAATACTGAGCAGTATTATCAACCAATACGTCAATGTGAGGGAGCGGGAAATCATCCTTCGGGCCCGCTTTATTAAAATCTCTATAATCAACACACGTTCGTACCTTACCGTCCTTCTTTGATACAAGTACGATGTTAGCGATCCATGGAGGGTAAGTTGTCACAGCGAGAAATCTTGCGTCCAATTGCTTCCGGACTTCTTCTTTGATTTTCATTGCCATATTTGGTCTAGTCCTTCTGAGCTTCTGCTTGATTGGTGGACACTCTTCACGCAAAGGTAAGCGATGAACCACGATATCTGTGTCAAGCCCGGGAATGTCTTCGTATGACCAAGCAAAGATATCACTATACTCATGGAGCATTTCAACTAATCTTTGCTTGATGTCACTCTGCAATGCAGCCCATATCCGGACGTCTCTTCTTTCTTCGTCGGTACCCAAGTTGATGATCTTGATTTCCTCCTGATGAGGCAGAATGACTTTCTCTTCCTGTTTCAAAAGTCTGGCTATCTCTTCTGGTAAGCCTTTATCTTCATCAATCTCTTCTTCAGCTTGAAATATCGGATTATCAAAGTCAAAGCGAGTCATAGACGGTTCTGGAGCGGTGTCATCTGCAATGTGAATCCTGCAATGATGATGATTAAATGCTTAAAATTATATGCAAACAGGCACAAACCACATTGCCATTTTATTGTTAAAAATAAAACAAGAAAGACAATGATCACAATATTTGAATGCAGAAAAACGCCCTTTGATTGATTGATAAAAAGATTGTTCAAACATAAACAATTAGGCCCTGAAGACAAAGACCGCTATGTTCCAGGTAGATCATACGACTACAACAATCAAGAAAACAAATTATTACTCTTCTGTCGTCACTTGGATGATCTCCTCAGCAGTCCAATTGTTGAGGCTCTGACCAGGAGTGCATGGCTTGATCTAGGCATCCATGTCACAGTCGTTGTCCCCTTCTTCAGCATCTGATATGGCATTAATCTGCTCGAAGATTACCCCACTGCTGGTAAACTGGACAGGCCCCTTATAGCGTGGCGCGCTCTGGGAGGAGGAAGATGGGTTGTATCCCAGTCCAAATTTGTCCTGTTTGTTGGGTATATTCAGCACTTGACCCCAACCTTGAGATGCCCCTGCATTCACCACAGTCTAGGCCTCTTTGAAGGACGACATGGCAACTTCGGGCGCTTTGCTCGCAGCTGGTGCTTTACCCTTAATTTGTACCATCTCGAAGGCCTGACATAACGTCTCATGGATCTCGCCATATACTTCGACGTACTTAAATGAAGACAAATGACTAATCATTATATCTTCCTCTCCGCAAACAGTGACAACGCTGCTGTTGCGGTGGAAATAGGATCACAAACTATTAATGAGTTTGAATCGCAATTCAATTCACAACCGCTCTTTGATTTATCCGAAGGAAAAGGTCAAAAAGGGAAAACCTATTTTTGCATCGTAAACACAATGCGGAGAAAGATCTAGGGTTCGGGGGTTGGTTAAATTTAGGGAAGGTATTAGCACCCTAAACTTCTGTAGTACTCTACAGGAACCTTTTGTTCAGATGTTTACTATTTTGCTTTATTTATTTGCTTAAGGTATATATACAAAGGGATTAAAAGTGAGAAAAGAGACCTATGGGGTTAATTCTAAGTTTACTCGGCAAGACATCGCATCTTGTGCCTACGTATCCTTACGGGAATGGAATCAGAGTAATCGTAGTTCCCCTCAAAAAGGAGGTTAGAAACGTCTTGACTGTGGCCAAGGTTTCAATGGGGAATAAACGTATCTTAAGGACACGCTTACGTGGAGTGTAGAAACTCCAAATCTCTACGTTGAATTGTTAAGTTGTAATTATGGTTAAATTAGGGATTCCGCGGCGGGAAACCCTAAAATGAGCGCGGCGGCTCTTTGACCTAATGCTAGGGGTAAAGTTGTAATTTTGCCTGCGGCGAGGCATTTATGGAAAATTAGGGTTTGTTATTTTGAGGATTAAAAATCGAGTGTGCGAAGTTTTACGGACTATTGGCGCGACGACCAAATGCTAGACCTAATTCCTTCGGTAGTGCGTGCAATGTGACAGAAATAATAGCAATGACAGTGTGAGAAAAATTAAATCATACATCAGCAGAAATTTAAATGCGAAAAGTAAACGCGATTATTAGATTCGCGAGATTACATATGAGAAGCAGTTACAATATAGTAATAAAATAAAATGAGATAAGTAACGGTAAAGGTAATGGGCTGCAAAATGAACAGATGGCGTTAGTAGGCAGAGCTAGGCGGTGATCAAGTGAGTTAAGAAAAAGACGCAAATTCGAGATTTTATTATTGTTTTATTTAAAAATCTTAATAATTAAAAGTAAGCTTGCAAAAGAAATTTAATTTAAAAATAATTTACTCTTTTTTTAAAAAAAGTTTTATTTTTTTGTATTTTTAAAAAAGGTTTTCCTTATTTTACTTAAAAAAGAGTTTTTTCATTTTTATATTTACAAAAAGTTTTAATTTTAAAAGAAGAGTTTTAATTTTTATTTTAAAAAAGGTTTTTCATTATAAAAAAAAAAGAGTTTTATTTATTTATAATATCTTCACAAAAAGGTTTTTTAATAAAAAACATAAATTTTAAAAACAAAATAAATAATAATAAGAGAAAATAAAAAAATAAAACAAAAAAAGAGAGGTTGGGTCGGTCATCATACCCGGACCCAACCCAAACGTTAGTGAAACAGAACATTTAGGGTTCTGGGAACCCTAATGTTACACGGCGCCGCTTCATTCTTCTTCTCCTCTCTCGTCCTTCTCGCGATCGCCATGCATCTCCTTCGCGTTCTCTTTCAATTTTTCCTGAAAAACACATGAACATAGTGATGTAAAGCCTCCCTGGCTCACCTTTAAAGTAAACCTGGCCGATGATGTGTGCGAGCTGAGGCCGGAGGGTTTGATTGCCCGCCGTTTAAACGGCGAAGGTGATCTTCCTTCGTTCGGTGGCGCGGTTGCGGCTGTTGGAGGCGATGATGAGGCTTCATCTCTGAGTCTCGCGATTCTCGTTCGTTAGGGTTTCTGTGCTTTGGGTGTTCTTCGTTCTCTCTCTCGCGGTTACCAGCTAGGGTTTTGAGAAGGTGGTATTGTTCTCTCTTATACTCTCTCTGATTTTCGAATGGGCCTTGGATTTACGTTTTTCTATACTCCTATGAAAGATTTGATTTTGTATTTTTCTTCTGATATGATTCGATTGCCATTCGCTTGATTGGGAAGCCTTCCATTTTCGGATTTCACACAGTTTTTGATCTCTTTTGGATTTGATTTATTTCTCTTTTGGACTTTGCAGATGTGGGCTTTATTTCGATGCCCCTTTGATCTCGAACTGGTCTTTTTCTGACATCTTTTGGATTTTCTTCATGGATTTGATTGGATTGTGTTGCCTCTTTTAGAACCTGATTGGGATTTTGACGCGATCATGGTTTCATCTGACATTAATTTGTTTGACTGATCTATACTGATTCCTTTGATTTCGAACTGATTCGTTTTTGACTGACTTGTTTGATTGATTTGTTTGATTGATTCAGATTGATTCAGATTGGTTCATATTGGTTCAGATTGGTTCCAATGGAGATGTTTCCTGATGCATTTGGATCTGACTCGAAACTTTCCCTTTCCAGATTCGATCGTGTTTGATCATTTTCTGATGTAAATTGGGTTGCCTTTGAATCCACTTGATCTGTTCGATATCTGGATTAATTTGTTTGTCCTGTTTGAATTCAATCTGGACTGTGCTGATGTGTTTTCGATTTGTTTTTGATTTTCTGGTGCAGTTAGCTTTTCCTCTTCTTCTTTCAGAGAGGGTTGATGCTACGACTTCGGTCGAATCAGAATTGCCGGGAAAGGTATACGGCAATGATGATACCGTTCTGAGCCTTCGAGGGATGTTTCTTCGACGATGTCGCGGTTGCTTCTGGTGATCTTCGCGTGTGGTTTATCACTTATTTCCTTTGAGTTGTTTTAACTGCTGATGATATTTGATTCTTGTGTTTCAGAGCTGATACTCTGGGCAATTGTGTCCAACTATGAATGCTTAATGTTGCCTCGATACACTTACGCGATAGTGAGTTTGGGCGATGATGATTTGAGCTATGGTGTTTGATTAACCGAACCATTTGTTTGTTTCATGAACTGAGTATGGCTTGATAACTTGTTGGGGCAATGATGTTTATGACTGAGCCCCATTCTGCGCTATGCTTTGTGCTGCAACTTGGTGTCCATTTTTGTGACTTGCCATCCGTGAGGCTTGCCCCTAACTGACAGCCTTTTGGTACAGCTTTGCAGCTTGTTACAGCTTTATTCTTCTGGCTTTCTTTGTATTATCTGCTGTTGCCTTTTTCTTTGGATCCTGTTGGGCATGATTTACAGGATGTTTTCTGATGGCCTTTTGCGTATGAATTTGCCTTCTGAAATATTGTTTTGATGCAGTTTGTTTGGAATTGATGCAGCTTTGGCTTGCACTTCAATTCTCTTGTCCTGTTCAGGATTGCTGCAGTTTGATGCCTATGGCAACTTATGAATCATTTTGAGTTTTGAATGCTGAACCTGATATTGACGTGTTTGTGGATTTTCAGGGGTGGGAGCTTCGGAACCAAAGTGACTCAGACCTGCCGGCATCCGGGTCTGAGTCAGAACTTGCCTATGTTGCCTTATTCTCGTATCAGTTTGGAAATCCAATTGCGGCAAAACGAATCAGTCCCGCTTCTTTTATTACTTCTATCTCTCGGATGTCCCGTACCGATAAGAACAGGTGTTACCTGATCTGACGCCCACGGCGCGGATCGGTAACGGGGGGTAGGACGCAGCTTCGGTTGTGCCACTCCCGGCACTCGATGATGACATTGTTCTGAGAGTGTCAAAAACATCTTCTAACATTTTTCTATACTGTTTGTTTTCTTTTTGATGTGCAGGTTAGTCGAGGATTCGTGGAGAAGCTCCAAGACAACATGAAGACACTTAGATGTTCTTAGGATTTAGGATAGATACTTTAATGTAATTCCTTAGGATTTAGAACTTTAATGTAATTCCTTGTAACAGTATAAAATGTGAAGCAATCTCCATTTCTTGTATGATGAGATTTTTTATGAAATAAAATTCCCAAAATTTGAATTCATTTATATTTTATTCTTAGTTAAAAAATATAAACATTTGTGAATAAATCCACAAGTATTTAAATTCATTAACATAGTCATAAAACATAAACACTCCCAAGTGATATTCTCTTTTTTGTGCACTCGTCTCATTTGTAATCCTAATCTCATCATCTGATTAAAATCCCATTTAAATGTTAACCAACCATTTCATAACCAAACACGTATGTGCACCGTAATCACAACAGTTTCAGCATCAACAGTAACACCACCCGTAATTAAATTCCACTGACCAAATGCCAAGATCTTGTTATGATCAGACCTGGTGATAGATAAATGGCTCAAAACAATAACGTATCAAACGCCTCAGAATTTTAATAACAGCCCGTCTTCAAGGAATTGGTAGAATTTGTGTAAAATGACCAAAATACCCCTTGGACCAAATCTGCAAAACAAACACCTTCATAACTGGTTAGCGGTTAGCAATGTACATATGAGATGATATGCGAAATGACTGACTAAATATAAGGGTAAAATTTGGGGTATTACAGCTGCCACCCACCATGTACTTCAATTTTTGGTGCAGCGTAGACGTTACGGCACCTGCCGAATGAATCCAGGGACGTCCAAGCAGGCAGCTATAAGCTGGTTGGATGTCCATAATATAGAACACAATGTCAAACACCTCAGGGCCCACCTAAATTGGCAAAGTCAACTCTCTGAACACGGACCTTCTAGTCCCGTCAAAAGCCCTCACTACCAAGTCACTTGGAGTACATATGATACCTCGGGTATCCAGTTTCATTAATGCCTTCTTAGGAAACACATTCAGGGATGACCCTGTATCAACCAACACGTGTGACAGAACGGCTCCTCGGCATTCAATAGATATGTGCAACGCACAATTATGATTCTTCCCTTTGGGTGTTAAATCTAAATCAGTGAAACCCAGCCCATTACCTGCATTTACGTGTGCCACAACCCCCTCGAGTTGATTCACAGATATCTCTTGTGGCACATAGGTTGTATTTAGGATCCTTAACAAAGCATTCTTGTGCGCTTCCGAACACAATAACATCGACAAAATAGATATTTTGGAAGGAGTTTGTTGCAAGTGATCTACAATCTTGTAATCACTTTTTATTATCAATCGCATGAACTCCTATGCATCCTTCAACAGGGACTCCTTCTCACCAGCTTGAGAAGTCTCCTCAACCACTGCTTTACCCTTCCCCTTGTCAGATTTTTCAGCAACCGCTTCAGGTGACGAAAACACTCTTCCGCTCCGAGTAATTCCACCAGCTCCAACTAAGTTATCCACAGAATCCACTAGTAAGTTTTTCAACTCCTGCTTCTGCCCATTACAGTATACTTCAGCTCCGTAATTCCACGGAATTGCCTTAGTACTTTCATATGGCACAGGACCAGCTTTGGTAATGATGATGGTTGGCGGCCTTAGAGGCTCAGAAATAGTAATAGTCTTATACGGAATCGAGATTGTCGTGACCTCATTCCTCTCTTCACCCACTATTTCCTCAGTCTTCTTCTCAGCAACTCTGTCAAATTGCAACACACCGTCATTCATCATCTTCTGAATATGATTCTTCAGCTTCTCACATCCCTCAGGATGGCTCAAACATTCAGCACAAATCTCATCATAGCCCGGGAATACTCCTCCCTTCAACAACTTGTCTTTTACAAAGCTCAACGGTGTCTTCAACTCGTTGACATCAGTTATCAGATCCAAACTCTCGTCTTCAATGATAGCACTGACCCCAGTTCCCCCATGGTTAGGCATGGGATTGTGCACTACATTGGGCACGTCGTGAGAAAAGTTTATAGCTTTGCTATCCACCAAGTCCTGAACTCTATGCTTAAACGCCTTGCAATTGTCAATATTGTAGCCCGGAGCACCAGGGTGAAACTCACATTGAGCATTGGCGTCATATCTCGGAGGTTGTGGGCCTGTCAAAGGAGCCAAAGTCCTCTTCTGTATTAACTATAATTGCGACAAGGTTTGAGGCAATTGAGAATATGGCATCGGAGGCGCGTCAAACTGCCTATTTACCACCCTGCCCCGATCCTAAAATCTACGTGGAGCGTAGTTTTACTGGTTCTAATGTTGTGGTTGTTGTTGTTGGGGTACTGCTGGTATTGTGATACTTACAACTTGGGGTTGCTGTTGACGATATTGTTGATTCTGATGCTGATTTCTGCTTCTTCCACGGGAATTAGACACTACATTAGTTTCACCTTCCCGTTTTTTTGTTTCCGAACACTTTTCTACCTCCTCCTCCAGCCGAAGATCCTTCGCCAGCTTGAATCTTTCCCAACTTAATGCCATTCTCGACTCTCTCCCTAGTAACTATCAGATCAGAGAAACTCCCAGACATGTTGCCGATAAGCTTCTCGTAGTATACACCCGGTAACGTGGCAACAAACATATTAATTAACTCCCGTTCCACCATGGGAGGTTGCACCCTAGCTGCTAGCTCGTGCCACCTCTGGGCGTACTTTTAAAGCATTCATTGTTCTTATGAGAAAGATTTTGTAATTGGACCCTGTTCGGCGCAAGGTCGCTATTGTACTGGTAGTGCTTAACAAAGGTCTCAGCTAAATCCCTCCAACTGCGGATGTTAACAGGCTCCAAGCTTATATACCACTCCAGAGAAGGACCGGAGAGACTATCCTGAAAAAGTGCATAAGCAATTTTTCATCATCTGAATAAGCAGACATTTTGCGGTAATAAGAGCGAAGGTGAACCCTCGGACAAGTAGTGCCTTTGTATTTATCAAAGTCTGGGACTTTGACCTTCATCGGAACCTTCAAATCTGGGATCATCCCCAAATTTGCCATGTTTAAGCCCATGGAATGCTGATTCTCGTAACTCTTCATCTTATCCTCCAGCATCTTAAACCTTATGTCAGCCTCAGATGGCAGTTCTGCCCCAATATCTCTCATTAAGAACACATTGTCCTGTTGATCTTCATCCCACTGGGGAACATTGTTGCCATGCATAGCACACGTGGGAATAGGAATGGGAATTCCAGTTTGATTTCCTCCGCCCGGAGGGAAAACCACTGTAGGACTGGTGTGGGCGTGTGGAGTACCGCCATCATGTAGAGGAGGATTAGCAGCAGCTCTTCCGTGAAGCACACCATTCACATCAACTCTAGAAATTAATGGTTGTACCAGAGTCCTCAGCTGCTCCTGGCCATTTGCCACACCCTGCATTAAATCTATAAACTGAGTCATCCTATCCCGAAGTTCCTGCATCTCAGCTTGCATTTGTTCCATGACCCTGCGTTGATTCCCTCTAGTCGCGTAACGGTGAGTTATTTGGTCGGCAATCCTGAAACAAACTAACGGACCATAGGAAATATGGTTAACGGTTCTGATGCACCTGCGATGCAAAAATGCATAATGATGCAAAACGCAAACATGTATATATGCATTAGGGTTATTTCCCCCACAATTCTGGTTTCAAAAGAACAGCGCGACAATGGAAAGCCCATAGGAAAGCATAGAGCAAAACTCCTCATACATAAAACGAAAGCCCAAAAGGAAATGTATAGCACAACACTGGATACAAAGAAATCAACATGACCTCCGCCAACAGATCTGGTGATGGTCCATATACATCAAGCTATAAAGCAAAGAGAATGAAAGACATCAAGTGCGATAACGAGCACGAAAATCCTCTAACATCTCCTTCGTCTCTGGAAGGTCTGGCCTGACAAGAAAACCCCGGATGAGCGCATCTCTTCTACCGATAGTGGTCTGCAAACCCTGAGCGTAATCCTCCCAGGTTCCCTCACCAAAAGCTTCTTCAAGCTTACACCTTTTCGTATCAGCTCTAGATTTGTAGTCATCCAACGTTGCAAGCGCTTCGTCAAAGTGAGGATTCAGCTGCGATCTTCTCATCCTTCACCTGGAGCTGAGTCTTCAACTGAGCAATCTGCTGGTTAAGCCCATCTTCTCGCTCCTTGTTGTTGGTGAGAATAGCATTCCACTGGTCAGTAAACTTGGAAATCTCTAGGTAGGCTCTACCCAACTCCTTCTTCTTGGAAGCAAGAACATCACTGACAACCTTTAGATCTAAACCCAAACATTCCCGAGCACGAATCTCCTTGGTCAAATTTGTACCTAGCTTGTTCACCAACTCAATTTGCCTTTTGGAAGACTGTATAGCCTGATTCCTCTCACTCCGGGTCTGAATAATCTCTTTCTCCAACTCTTCATTTGCCTTTCGCAACTCCTCTTTCTTAAACCATAACTGATTATACCTCTGGATATCAATAGTAGTAGGCTCCTCAATCATCAGAGGATACAAAGGCTCAACAGATGGAAAAGGCATCAGAAATCTCTCAGCTCTCTCCTGAATCCAAGTCACATAAGGGTCGTAGGCTCTACTATTTATTTTCCCCAAAGATGCTTTCCTTTTCCGGTGGATTTTGTTCCAAGCTTGCTCAAATCTAGTCAAGGTATCATTCTCCAACAATCCAGTGAGATATAGAGATTCCTGTATCTCCTCTTCCTTTGGAGGACCTCTCTAGGCATACCCAAACTGCCTTACTGCAAGGGATGGGTTATAGTTAATGCATCCTTTCCTTTCGACCAACAAGACGTTAGGAAAACTACAACAACTATAAACGATCTTTGTGCCCAACATATCTCTATCAAACCAGATGATATTCTCAGTAGTCAATCCCATCAATGTCTCTGACCATTCTGAAGTACCTGCAGTATCAACAAAAGGACCAGACTTGGGAAGATGACTAGCAAACCACATGTACAACAAAGGAATACAACAGGATACGTTCTTCCCTCTCCGATTCTCATTCTTGTAATGCACAAAATGATAAACGTCGCCCAGAAGTGTAGGTGCAGGATTCCCTGAGGCAAATATGTGGAAAGCGTTCAAGTCCACAAAGTCTGGGATGTTAGGAAACAACATGATACCATAAATGCATAGAGCTAAGATGGCGCTAAACACAACCCAACACCCATCCCTTGCAAACTGCTGAGCTTTAGCAACCAGAAAAGATAATGGAAATCCCGACATCTCATTCCTCTTAGCCACCTTCCCTGCTATCTCAGAAACATCCAGATGGAGAGCAGCAGCAAGCTTAGCTAGATCAGGCTTAGCTTCAGTGTGATAAAATGGCATCTGATCCAATATAGGAACCCCCAATAGCATAGAGAACTCTTCCAAGGTAGGCGCCAGCACATAATCTGGAAAAGTGAAGCATCTCAGTTGTGGATCACAAAACTGAAGCAAAGTATGGAGACCACCCAACTCATATACTGAAGACTTATAGACACAACTCAATAGCTTCCCATAAGATCGCTTAAAATCTTCCATCACCTTCTTGTCAGCCATAGAAATCAAACTGAGTAAAGATCCCATGTCCGAAGTAGGGAACTTATACACCATTGTCTTCTTCAAGGTATGCTCCATGTCAAAAGAGGAAGAAGATCACTAGAATCAAAGGGAAAATATGCACCTGCAACATAAATACATGTCAATGTTAAATGCAGATGAAAATGCAAATGCAAATGCAACATGGGATCAAGATTGTTGTGTTGTTGACTGAGAAGAACCAGCGCTTCGCTTTGGCAAGAACATAGCACTGTCATAAGGACCCACTGTATCAAGAACACAGATTCACACAGACAAGAAAATTGGGTAGGTTGAAGGTCAAAGTTTCCTGCATAACCCTCCCAACTCACAGGTATAAACCTATCACTGATAAGGTCTGGCATCCTATGCGGTCATCAGCGTCACAGACTTTCAAGAAACGATGATACATTCACCATTTCTGGTTTGGCATCATAGTCTCACGAAGCAGCCTCACTTAGCTAACTTCCAAATGATCGGTCCCTAGAGTCGACAATCCTCAGATCCAACATCCTCTCAACGGTCCGAAACGGACTGGAAAGGAAGTCATCAAAGAGAATCTCGTCTGAGCGCGAATTTCATGGGAACTAGTGCATGCCAAACATACAGATTCACCACTACTTTCCACTTCTAATGTTATGGTTATACTCAAGCCTGGGTTTTGGCTTATCTCACAGTGGAACATTCCCACCCAACAACATAACAATAATGATAATATACAATGCTGGAATTCAAAGGCAAATGCAAGTAAAGTACAACACATATATACACACCCAAAGATAAACACACAAGCGCTAGGATTAACTCGCATAGGGGATGGGAAGTGTCCCCAGCAGATTCGCCAGCTGTCGCTACTGCGAAAAAAGAGGGCCGACAAAGACAGAAGAGTCGCCACCGTTCATTATTTCTCCCAAAGAAAGGGAAAGGAAACGATCAGAGAAAACCTACGAAAACGGGAGAAGATAGGTCATCACAACCAAGTCTTGGGTTCGGGAGTCGGTTACGCAACGGGAAGGTTTTAGCACCCCTCACGTCCGTCGTACTCGACAGGATCCATGTTTGTTAACTATCAAAAATGGTGTTTATCTATCTAAGCTACAGGCCACAGGGACAAAAGAAAATAAAAGAGACTCAATAGAGCATCGCCGCTCTATGCCTACGTACTCCCTCGTGCAATGGGAAAGCCAGAGTCAACATAATTCCGAAAACTACGGGTGAAAGGTGGGGAAGGTTGCTCGCCAAGACATCGCCGTCTTATGCCTACGTATCCTCGTCTGGTACGAGAAATCAGAGCAAATGTAGTTTGGGCTAACAGGACCACAGTTTGGTTCAGATGTTTTACCCAAGTAGGGTTATACCTTAGTTCTAGCAGTTAGGTGTATGCAACTCGACCATAAGAGACTTAGGTGTTACATGTTTGCGGTAGAACCAAGAATTAACAACACTCTTTTATGAAAAATATCTTCCATTAATCTCGAAGGATTAAAAGGTTTGATGTTTGTTTTTTAGTCTTTTATGAAGAAGAAGTGAATTGAATTGTGTTTGTAATTCGTGTTGCACTAAAGACTATGACTTAGGAGCGAATGCGTCGCATATCGCCCAAAGGACATACGCTAAACACTCTAGACAATTGAGAGGAGGCCCCCCAATCTTCACTTCCCAAATGCTTAAGGCTGGTAGCGTACAACATAGGCTGGTAGCGTACAACATTCATTGTCCATTATTAAATGTCTTGAAGAAGTTTGAGATGAGAAGAGAAGACACACTCTAAAAGGGAGACTAAACTCAACCTAATGTTCTCATGCAATGTACACCTATGATTGAGATGAAAAGGGAAGACTATCCTAATGTTATCATGCTTGGATTCAAACCTAATGTCTATCATAATCCATCTTGAACAAAAAAAGATTAGAAGTCCTAAGGTGTCGCTACTGCGAAAAAAGTGCCGACAATGACAGATGAGTCGCCATCGTTTGTTATTTATCCCAACGAGGGAAAAGAAACAATCAAGGAAAACCTAGCGAAAAGGGATAAGATAGGTCATCGCAACCAAATCTCGGGTTCAGGAGTCAGTTACGCAAGGGGAAGGTATTAGCACTCCTCACGTTTGTCATACTCGATGGGATCCACGCTTAGTTGTCTATCTAAAAGGGTGATTGAAACTATCTACACTAAAGGTCTCAGGGACAAAAGAAAAGAAAAAGGACTCGACAGAGCATCGGTGCTCTGGGCCTATGTATTCCCGTCTAGTACGAGAAATCAGAGTCAACGTAGTTTGGAAAACTACGGGTGAAAGTGGGGAAAGGTTGCTTACCAAGACATCGCGTCTTGTGCCTACGTACTCTTAACAGGTATGAGAGATCAGAGCAAACGTAGTTCGGGGCAAATAAGAACACCGATTGGTTCAACTGATTTTTACCCGAGTAGGGTTAATAAGTAGTTCTAGCAGTTAGGTGTATGCAGCTCGAACATTGGAGACTTAGGCGTTACCTGTTTGCGGTAGAACTAAGAGTTAACAAAACTCTTGGTTATGAAAATGATTTCCATTGTTAAAGGTCCAAAGGGAAAAATGAGTTTGATGACTGGTTTTGTGTCTTTTAAGGAGAAGTGTTTTTTGAATTGCTTGTAATTCGTATTGCACTAAAGACTATGACTTAGGATCGAATGCGTCGCACATCATCCAAAGGATGATGACTAAACACTCTAGGTCATTAAGAGGAAACCCCTCAACCACCACTTCCCAAGTACTTAAGGCTCGTAACTTACAATATTCATTAGCCTTTATTAAGTATTTTAAAGTTGTTTTGAGATGAGAAAGAGAAGGGACACAACTAAGGGGAACTAGACTCAAACCCTAGAGTTGGCATGCAAAGTACACCTATAGTTGAAGTTTGAACAGGGAACTACTTATTATTCTAATGCATGGATGGAAACCTAGTGTCTATCATCACTATCCTTAATCAAGGAAGTGAGAACATAAGGGATCATGGTAAGAAAAGAGAAGAAACAACAATATAAAATGAAATAACCCTTAGTTCAGCAATAACAACACCAGGTTAAAAGGTACACAATCTCTATCCTAAGGACAAACTCAACTACTACACTGGCCGGACGGACCGACCTGCTCTAATACCAATTGTAACACCCCACTTTCCAAATTAAAATAAAATACAATCATTTCAAATAAACATCAGAGTCCTTCCACCAAAGTGGGATATCACATCAAATAATTCATCATAACTCTTTATCAAATGGTTTTCAAAATAAAGCAGTGGAAATAACCCTTAGTTCAACATTCTCGGCCATCCGCCAATTACACAAAAACATTCGTTAAGAAGTTTCACCAAAACATGATACGTCACAGGAAATAAACAAATTCAATATAAAACGAATAAACACCCAAGTCCCGTGCTACGTATCAGAGCATCCTAAGACTCGACTCGCACACCACTATCCAAGCTAGCTAAGTACCTGAATTATCTGTACTTCCGAAGAAGCACAGACCACAGCAACAACAAAGGGGTGAGAAAACATGATCAAAATTATCGGTAATAAGATACATGAACAAAAGATAATACTTATATCAATCATCACCCAAACAACATCACGCACGACCTACTGTCCAAATATCAACACAACATATAATAATGCAGATATGCAACTCAACACCATGCATGCAGTACCGACTCATTGGTTCATTCAATCGAACCCCGGATAGATCTCATACACCACTCCTTGGAAATCATCTATCCCCACCATTCTCCACAAGGGAGTACGGATGAATCACATACACTCCTCCTGAGCAATGATTCATCCCACCAATCACCATGATATGCAAGACACCAAATGCACAACAACCATCTCAAGCACACTAAGTGCGCACGATCCTCTTGATCACATTACCATACCTCACGCATACATATTACACACCAATTAATTATTTAATTTAAAGTCACACAATCCTCCTGATCACATCGCCATACCTCATACAAATATCACACACCAATTTAATTATTTTAATTAAATTCAATACTACATAATTTCACCTTTCAACACCAAGTATACACTCTTCACCACTAATCACCATATATATACCTGTCACAACCCAAGGGATCTTACAAAACGAGATCACGAGGCAAAACAGTACAAAATCACATTCTGGTGTCATATTCGCTGGCTTGCTCCATTAGCGAAGCCTCAGCGAGCGCTCGCTAGCTGATCGCCTAGCGAACTCCCTAGCGAAGGAAGACAGTGGCTACTGGAAGCGTTCGCTACCCATCTTGCCTAGCGAATCCGTAGCGAATACTCGCTACCCTGCTCGCCTAGCGAAGGTGCTAGCGAGCGTCTACGATACTTCAAACCCTCACTGTCCAAAAATGTCACTTTGATCAATTATAACCTATCATTCTTCATCTATTCCCTATTCCATTATTACTACACTCATCAAACACTACTCTAATCATTTTATTCCTTAACTTTCTCTCCAGAACCAATATTCATGTTCATCACCTATACTGCAGAAGTTACACAGAACCTCACCAATTTACAACAATGTATGCACCAAATTCATCATAACAGCAACAATCATAAACACATCAATATACCAATCATATTCACCAAATCCCTACGGGGTTAAGGAATCCCCTCTACCTAATTCATGCAAAACACCAATTTAAACCCGTTTCTCCCCCTTACCTCGATTACTGAACGGATTGACGAAGAATCCTGAAGAATTGGTAGCCCTAGCCTTCCTATCTTCTCCTTGTTCCTCCTCCTTACTCTTTTCTCTCCTTTGGTTTATCGTGCCTTTCCTCTTTTCCCTTTTTCCTCAACTATTTTCCTTAATTTGGTTCTAAGCAATTTATCGTGTTTCTTTCTCCCTATTCTCCAAAAACTCCCTAATACCCCTTAATCCCTATTTATTTACTTACTCTAATTATTATTATTATTATTATTATTATTATTATTTTTAACTATTAAATTATCACCACTATTATTTATATTATATTAATATTAAAGTCTATATTTTATTAAATAATTCCTATAAATTAAGGACGCCCACCAACGCGCTCAGACACACCCCCACATAAGGACACACCAAATAAAATAACACCAAAAATACTAAATAATTAAAATGGGTGTTACAACTCTCCTCCACTTTAATTATTTTCGTCCTCGAAAATTACCTGATGGAAACAATTCTGAATACGCTCCCCGCATCCTGCTTTCCAATTCCCAGGTCACACTGCCTCCTACAGCACCTCCCCAAGCCACTTTCACCAAAGATATCTCATTCCCTCAGAGTTGTTTCATTTTACGGTCTTCGACCTTCAACGGCATCATCTCAATAGTAAGATTCTCCTGGACTTGAACTTCATCTCTCGGAATCACATGAGATGGGTCTGAGACATACTTTCAAAGTTGTGACACATGAAACACGTCATGCAAATTCGAAAGCTCAGGCGGTAACGCCACTCTATAAGCTACAACACCAATTCTCTGCAAAATCTGATGTGGTCCAATAAACTTAGGATCCAGCTTCCTGGACTTCAACGCTCGACCCACACCAGTCATTGGGTTAACTCTTAGGAACATGTGATCACCTTCACTAAATTCCAGCTCTTTTCTCCTGTTATCATGATAACTTTTCTACCTACTCTGAGACGCTTTCATTTTCTCACAGATCATCTGAATTGTCTCAGTAGTCTGCTGCACAATTTCTGGTCCTAAGACCATATTCTCACCTGTCACATACCAACATAGAGGAGTTCTACACCTTCTACCATATAAAGCCTCAAACGGTGCCATTCTGATACTAGAATGGTAACTATTGTTGTACGTGAACTCGATCAACGGTAAATGAGTATCCCACACACCAACCTTTTCCAACACACAAGCTCTCAGCAAATCCTCCAGCGACTGAATAGTCTCTCTGACTGACCATCATTTTGCGGATGGTAAGCTGAACTCAACTTCAACTTAGTACCCAAAGCTTCCTGTAAGTTATTCCAAAATTCTGAAGTAAACCTCGGATCTCTATCCGACACGATACTTGACGGAACACCATGTAGTTTCACAATTACCCGAATATAAATCTCTGCCAACTTCATCAACGAAAAACTGATATTAATCGGCACAAAATGTGAAGACTTCGTAAGTCGATCCACAATTACCCAAATAGCATCAAATCCTCTTGACGTGTTCGGCAAACCCATAACAAAATCCATAGTTATACAATCCCATTTCCAAACCGGAACTTCCAACGGTTGCATAAATCCAGAAGGTCTCTGATGCTCCACCTTCGACTTCTGACATGTCAAACAGGCAAAAATAAATTGAGCTATATCTCTTTTCATACCGGACCACCAAAATAACTTTCGTAGCTCCCGGATGGATACTCAGACTACTACGATGTCCTTCGCTCAGAATTGACTTCTTCAGTTCGTCGTTATCCGGTACACAAATCCTGCCTCCGAATCTCAACAGACCTGTACTATCCAACTTAAAATCACTTTCGGAGTCACCTCCTACTCCAGGCATCAAATCCACTAACTTCACATCTAGCTTTTGGCTTTCTCTAATCATAACCAAGAAATCATTATTCACCTACAACATGCCCAACCTCACGCTATCTGTCGTAGTCTCACACACCATGCTCAAGTCTCTGAACTGCTCAATCAGTTCCATTTCCTTCACCATCAAAGCCGACATATGAATTGTTTTCCTGCTCAAGGCATCTGCTACTACATTTGCCTTTCCTGGATGATAACTTAAGCTGAAATCATAATCTTTCAAGAATTCCAACCATCTTCTCTATCTCATATTTAGCTCCTTCTGATCGAACAAATACTTCAGACTTTTATGGTCACCGAACACCTCAAATCTCGAACCATACAAATAGTGCCTCCAGATCTTTAATACGAAAACTACCGCAGCTAACTCAAGATCATGAGTAGGGGTAATTCCTTTCATGCACCCTCAGTTTCCACGAAGCATACGCCATCACCTTACCATTCTGTATAAGAACTTCGTCTAACCCCATCTTAGACGCATCACAGTACACCACAAAAGGTTCACCCGGAGTTGGCAACACTAACATCGGTGTCGTAGTCAATTTGTTTTTCAGTTCCTCAAAGCTTTCTTCACAAGCAGCATCCCACATAAAGACTTGATTCTTTCTCGTCAACTGATTCAATGGCAATGCCAAATTAGAAAACCCTTCAATAAACCTTCGGTAATATCCTGCCAAACCCAAAAAGCTTCTAATTTCCGTTGATGTCTTCGGCGGTTCACACTGCACTCACTTTCGATGGGTCCACCGATATACCATCACCAGATATTATATGCCCCAAGAAATTCACTGTCTTCAACCAGAATTCACACTTCGATAATTTAGCAAACAACTTATTATCTTTCACTACCTGCAAAGCAATCCTCAAATGACCTGCATGCTCTTCATCAGACTTAGAATAAATCAGTATATCGTCAATAAACACAACAATAAACTGATATAAATAAGAATGGAAGATTTTATTCATATACTCCATAAACACTCCCGGCGCATTAGAAACTCTGAAAGGCATTACAGCATACTCGTAATGTCCATATCGAGTTCTAAATGTCGTCTTCTGAATATCACCTTCTTTCACTCTGATCTGATGGTAACCCGACCTCAAGTCAATTTTACTGAACACACGCGCTCCCACCAACTGATCCATTAAATCATCAATCCTTGGAAGAGGATATTTATTCTTAATGGTCACTTTGTTCAACTGACGGTAATCGATGCACAAACGCATACTACCATCCTTCTTCTTTACCAACAGCACTGGAGCTCCCCATGACGACACACTCGGTCTGATAAATTTTCTATCCAACAAGTCTCCAATCTGCGACTTCAATTCAGCCAATTCTACTGCCGACATCCTGTACGACGCCATAGATATAGGCCTTGTACCAGGAACGAGATCAATACTAAATTCCACTTCTCGCGTCGGAGGTAATTCTACAATATCCTCTGGGAACACTTCGGGAAATTCATTCACGACTGCCAACTCTTTAATTGACGCATTGCTGTCAATAGATAATGATGCAAATAAAGCAAACATCTTAGCTTCGTTCTCCAACAAGGTCCTCAATTCCTTATTAGACAAGGAATCCTCCAACGCTTCCTCTTCTTGAGTAAGAAACAACAACACCTTCCGAAAACAATCGATGTAGACTCGGTTGAACTCTAACCAGTTCATACCTAGAATAACATCCAAATTACCAAGTGGCAGACAAATCAGATCCACTCCAAAGTCTCTGTCAAAAATAGTCAGTGTACACTTCAAACACACCAAAGAAGTAGTCACTGCACCAATAGAGGGTATTTTAATAGTCATCTGTTGCTCAAGAGTAGACTACTAATCCTAACCTCTTTACACAATCAACAGAAATGAATGAGTGGGTTGCACCCATGTCAATAAATAGCAGCCAAAGGAATATTATTGATGAAACAAGTACCTTTGATAAAAACGCTCCTCACTGGCAGATTGAGTTCCAGTCAAAGCAAATACTTTACCACTGGCCTGAGACGCCTGAGACTTCTTCGGCTTCTCATAATGCGTACTGATATGACCTTTCTCACCACAGTTATAACATGTAGGCATAAAGGCTCTACAATCAGTTATCACATGTCTTGGCTTACCGCACTTGAAACACTTATTTACCTCATTAGGACAATCATTAGAACGATGACTCGCGCCACCGCACCGGAAACCTTTCAAATCAGCAGATGCTCTCCCTTCTCTGGGCTTCTAATCAGTAGAAACCTTCTATTTTCCCTTATCAGCAGGAACACTGTAAGGAGTACAACCAAATCTCTGTTTACCTTTACGGTCATTCACAGCCTTATAATGTGCAATCCTGGCCTGATTATCATTATCATAAATTCTGCTTCTGCTTACCAGCTCAGAATAATTCCTGATCTTCTGACAAGCAATCCCCAACTTAACTTCCGGACGCAGTCCATCCTCAAATTTCAAACACTTGGAGGTCATCGCTCCGTCAGTATTGTAATGAGGACAATATTGCATCAGCTCTTTAAATTTAGCAGCGTCCTCTGCTACCGTCAGACTACCCTGCTTCAGCTCCAGAAACTCAATCTCCTTAGCACTTCGTATATCCTCCGGAAAATACTTTTCCAGAAAACCCTTCCGAACTACATCCCAAGTGATCGAAGTTCCTGCAGTCTCCAATCTCTGGCGACTGTTGTCCCACCAAGCCTCAGCTTCTCCTTCCAGCATGTGAGTACCAAACCTTACCTTTTGCTCATCATTACAACCCATCATCCTGAAGATCTTCTCAATTGCCTTCAGCCACTTCTGTGCAACTTCCGGATCCAGAATTGCTCCTTCAAACGTCGGTGGCTTATTACTCCAAAACTACGCAAAATCTTAGAATTACGCACCCGCAACTTGGTTCTGATTAGCAATCACCTGCACCATCGCTTGCATAGCAGCAGCCAAAGCAACATCATTCCTTCCTGCCATACTGCTCAACAATAACAACACCAGGTTAAAAGCTACACAATCTCTATCCTAAAGACAGACTCAACTACTACACTGGCCGGACGGACCGACCTGCTCTGATACCAATTGTAATACTCCACTTTCCAAATTAAAATAAAATACAATCATTTCAAATAAACATCAAAGTCCTTCCACAAAAGTGGGATATCACATCAAATAATTCATCATAACTCTTTATCAAATGGTTTTCAAAATAATGCAGCGGAAATAACCCTTAGTTCAACATTCTCGGCCATCTGCCAGTTACACGAAAACATTCGTTAAGAAGTTTCACCAAAACATGATACGTCACAGGAAATAAACAAATTCAACATAAAACGAATAAACACCCAAGTCCCGTGCTACGTATCAGAGCATCCTAAGACTCGAATCTCACACAACTATCCAATCTAGCTAAGTACCTGGATTATCTGTACTTTCGAAGAAGCACAGACCACATCAACAACAAAGGGGTGAGAAAACATATTCAAAATTATCGGTAATAAGATACATGAACAAAAGATAATACTTATATCAATTATCACCCAAACAACATCACCCACGACCTACTCTCCAAATATCAACACAACATATAATAATGCTGATATGCAACTCAACACCATGCATGCGATACCGACTTATTGGTTCATTCAATCGAACCCCGGATAGATTTCATACACCCCTCCTTGGCAATGATATATCCCCAGCATTCTCCACAAGGGAGTACGGATGAATCACATACACTCCTCCTGAGCAATGATCCGTCCCACCAAATCACCATGATATGCAAGACACCAAATGCACAACAACCATCTCAAGCACACTAAGTGCACACGATCTTCTTGATCACATTACCATACCTCACGCATACATATTACACACCGATTAATTATTTAATTTAAAGTCACACGATCCTCCTGATCACATCACCATACCTCATACAAATATCACACACCAATTTAATTATTTTAATTAAATTCAATACTACATAATTTCACCTTTCAACACCAAGTATACACTCTTCACCACTAATCACCATATTTATACCTGTCACAACCCAAGGGATCTTACAAAACGAGATCACGAGGCAAAACAGTACAAAATCACATTTTGGTGTCATATTTGCTGGCTTGCTCGCTTAGCGAAGCCTCAGCGAGCACTCGCTAGCTGCTCGCCTAACAAACTCCCTAGCGAAGGCAGACAGTGGCTACTGGAAGCATTCGCTACCCATCTCGCCTAGCGAATCCGTAGCGAATACTCGCTACCCTGCTCGCCTAGTAAAGGTGCTAGCGAGCGTCTGCGATACTTCAAACCCTCACTGTCCAAAATGTCACTTTGATTAATTATAACCTATCATTCTTCATCTATTCCCTATTCCATTATTACTACACTCATCAAACACTACTCTAATCATTTTCTTCCTTAACTTTCTCTCCAGAACCAATATTCATGTTCATCACCTATACTGCAGAAGTTACACAGAACCTCACCAATTTACAACAATGTATGCACCAAATTCATCATAACAGCAACAATCATAAATACATCAATATACCAATCATATTCACCAAATCCCTACGGGGTTAAGGAATCCCCTCTACCCAATTCATGCAAAACACCAATTTTAACCCGTTTCTGCCCCTTACCTCGATTACTGAATGGATTGACGAAGAATCCTGAAGAATTGGTAGCCCTAGCCTTCCTCTCTTCTCCTTGTTCCTCCTCCTTACTCTTTTCTCTCCTCTGGTTTATCGTGGCTTTCCTCTTTTCCCTTTTTCCTCAACTTTTTTCCTTAATTTGGTTCTAAGCAATTTATCGTGTTTCTTCTCCCTATTCTCCAAAAACTCCCTAATACCCCCTTAATCCCTATTTATATACTTACTCTAATAATAATAATAATAATAATAATAATAATAATAATAATAATAATAATAATAATAATAATAATAATAATAATAATAATAATGATTATTAACTATTAAATTATCACCACTATTATTTATATTATATTAATATTAAAGTCTATATTTTATTAAATAATTCCTATAAATTAAGGACACCCACCAACGCGCTCAGACACACCCCCACATAAGGAGACACCAAATAAAATAACACCAAAAAGACTAAATAATTAAAATGGGTGTTACATTAGGAAACAGGGGTCCAAACTATGGGAAAAAAGTCTAAACATAGCTATACAAACAGAGGGCATGTTCTAAGGTATACCCTAAAAGCTAGTGTAAATTGAGGGTCCTAAAAATCCAACTAAAACCCTAACCAAATGGTAATAAAAGTAGAGGTAAAAATGTCACAAAAATCAATTAATATGTCAAGAGTATGCACAAGAAAAATCAGCCAAGGATATGAATATTTGATCACAAAATAAAATCAAACACAAGAGATATGCATTTTTCAATTCACATAAAATACCTCCATATGGAAAATCAATTTTAAATTGAAAAATGGCTTAAAAATTAATCCAAAAAATTGGTAAAATCAGTTAACATGATAAAGTGTACAGAAATATTTATTCCATGATTTTTAGATGCATTGAGGTATTTTCTATGAATTAAAACTCAATTGAAATAAAACGGAAAAAAGAAAGGAAAAAGAAAACAAAATGAAAAAAGATGCGTTGCAAATAGCAATCAGAAACATTTATACACGTTGGGCTTCATGCAGTGGGGGGTGTGAGTAGAAAACAAGGCCCAATTCCAAAGCCATTAGAGGCTTTAATGAAACGGTGCGTTTCAACAAACACACAGGGCCAGGTCAACATTTCAACGCGCTCAGGATCAATCGTGGCCGTGGATTGGGATAGGTCAAGGATTCAACGTATGATGTGGCAATCCACGCAGATGGCTGAGGTCAAAAACACACGTCGGAGAAGACGAACCAGACGGTGGCTCCGGTCATCTTCTCTGGCCATTCAATAACGCAGGTGGCTCTAAACTGAACCTAAACCTAAAATTCTTTAGCCTAAACTCATCTACTCTTCACGCTGATCACTAATCTAGGGTTCTTGATCATTAATACTTCCTAAATCATGAGATATGGACCAAATCAAAATTGAGCAACATCCAAGAATTGCTAAGAACATTGATTAAACCTAACCAGAAACCATCTATGATACTAGGGGATCATGAATATGTGAAAATGGCAGATGATAGCTACATAAAGATGGAGAATTTTTGAAGAATAACTTGCCTAACAGAGTGCCTCTGTTGAGCCTTGATTTGGTGATGAAACTTAGGGGAAAGCAACCAGAAAGCTTCAGGGAACTTCATGGAGCTTGCTATCACCTTGAATTAGGTTGAATTTGCTTGGATTGTGATTTCACTTCTTCACTTTTTCTTGCTCGTGTGTAACTGAATTCTTGCTCAATTCTCCTCCAAATTAACCTCTGAGACTTTGTGAATGATCCTGAGATTATATGTGATGGATCCAGATGGAATTGAGACGCAATCAAAGCCTGTTTGTGGCAATTGGAAAGTCCAAAAATTTAACTTGCAAAGCTTCATAATTCACGACTAAATTTGGCTCAAATAGCTCCAAACTTGATTCATGTAGCTTGCTTATGGCTTGGAGTGATCTAAGGGCTGAGATTGATCCCTTGAAACCAGCTTGTGATGGATCTTGAATATGTTGCTTCCTTGTGAAGTAACTTGGAAAATGGCATACCAAAACTCATCAAACTTCCATTCTAAAATTGGCATCATAATTGGTAGGTTCAAGGTACTCAAAAAATGCCCAAACTTGACATGAATTGGTACAAAATGAATTTAATCCAAATTATGGTTTTCAAGTGCTTTTTCATGGAGATTCCTTCACTAATCTTCAAATCCAATCGAAACCCATGAAATGTTGATGTTTTATGATGAAAAGGATGTCATTTGAAGAAGTTTGATGCTGGAAAAAGTTCCATTTGACGTGTGCAAAGTTGTGAAATTGACCTATAATGAAAATGACCTATAATCAAAGTTTCCCAAAATACCCCTTCCTTGCAAGATTCATATCTTGAGCTTCACAAATCAGATGAAGGAATTCTAGGACTTTTTGGAAAGCTAAGATCATAAGGAAAAACTTTCATGTTTGTGTCAAAGTGAGTAGAAACATCCTTCTATGTCAAAAATGTCTTGGAAGTTGGTTGACTTTTGTTGACAAAAATCACATTCATCTGAGGACCCATAACTTTCCAGCATCATAACTTGAGCTCTAGAAACCTAATGGATGAGTTCTAGTACTCAAAAGAAAGCTATAAACATGCTCTACAGTTCTTGTGTTGGAGTCAAGATGAGATAAAACTTGTATCTTGAGATATGTGGTCTTGAAGTTAGGCACCAAGATAGGGGATTTTACACTGATAAGCTTAGAAACCCTAGCTTAGCAACTTCTCACACTCTTGATTCTTTTTTATTTGTTCTTGGAATAACTTCTTAGGTGTCTCAACACAACATTCCATGATCACAAAGACTTGGAATTGAGTCTTAATCTCCTTCAATTCAACAGTTGACTTAGGGTTGACCAGATGAAAACCTTAACTGCACCACCTTGCCTGGGGCTTCATTCACTTGGTATAATGACTTGAGTAAGCTCCTCAATGACCCTCAAGACATCCAATGAGCTTCTATGATGTTCTTCATCCATAATCATGGACTTAGTGTCATTTGATGATTTTCTCATGGCCTCCAAGATAGGAGGTGAACCATATTCATTCATCTGTTCTTTGACCTTCTTCTGATGATGATATGCTCTTGATAGCTTAGATAAGACCTCTTGATTAGGCTTGGAAGCTTTGGTAATCTCCTCTTAATGTGCACACCTCTCTCAATCCCCTGTAGATGAACAATGGTATGCAAATGTTAATTCTATATGAAATGCAATGAAACACAAGCTAGATAAAGAAAAATGGTTGGGCAAATTTTGGGGTGCAACATAAGGGAACATGGAAAAGGAAGATAAAAGAAGAAGAAGAAAAAGAAGAAGAAACACACATGGAAATAAAGATGCAAACATGAAATGCAACACAAAGATGAAGAAAGAGGGAGGAACAAAGTGTGGGGGAGTAGCCACCACAAGCACATCTCAACCTCTTAAATGCAATCACAAAGATGCAAGACAAAAATAAAAGAAAACCAAAGAACTTAAACAAGTTCAAGCCAAAAGTGAGATGAAATGGGAGAAATAGAGTTCCTACGACCATTTGAACATCAATCACTAATCAAAGAGGCAAACCAAAAAGGAAAGAGAGAAGACACGATCAAAGTGAGGATGGGAGATGAGGCTTGGGCAGCAAGCAATGCAAATAAGAAACTCAACCATAAACATCACCATGATCATGTAAAAGAAAACACCAAAAGAAGTTCTCAAAGTGGCATCTCATCCAAGTCAAACACAAAGTGCATATCAAAAGCACCAAATCAACTTAGATGAGTCTCCAAAGTCCTAGGAATGAAGTGAGAACAAGAGAAGAAGATAGGCAATCCAAATAAGGAAGCAAGACAAGGCAAGTTGCAAGATAAGGCATGGTAAAGAACCTAGGTCCTAAACACTTTCAACATTCAACATCGAATGGAAAGCCTTAAACAAATGCAACTTGTAACATGAACCAAAGAAATGTAATACCTAAATATTTGCAACCAACTACTTCAACATGTTAGGAATGTGAATAAAGAGGATTTGGAAGCATATGGGATCCACAAGGGTCATTTCCCACAAGAACTAGGACAACTAGTATGTGTGAACCATCCTTTAAGGTTGCTTGACTTGCAACGTACACCAAAAATAGGAAAATGATTCAAATAAATCCAAATAAAAATCACAAAGGTCTCAAAGAAGTTGGCAACCAGAGGCCAAATCAACAAGATCC
Organism: Lathyrus sativus; assembly: GCA_963859935.3. Taxonomy (NCBI): domain Eukaryota; kingdom Viridiplantae; phylum Streptophyta; class Magnoliopsida; order Fabales; family Fabaceae; genus Lathyrus; species Lathyrus sativus. Next base: position 9,065 of record CAWUDS030005484.1, on the reverse strand, counting down.
AAATCCAATCAAAACATCACCAAAGGAATTGATCCACTAGGGTGCTCCATTTTGAAAGGCAATCATTGAGGGTCAAACAAATGGAAATGAAAGTCAACCTAAAAAAGTCAAACAAAGTCCAAAAACCAGCTTCAAAGGCACTTCAACTCATCAATAAAATGAGGAAGAAGCCTCATTCATAGGTGGTGAAAATTGGCTCAAGAACAAGTGAAAAGAAACTCAAAAATACCTTCAATCATTAAATCCAAATTTAATTGAAAAATAAATGGAAAATGAAATTAAAAAATATCAAAAGTTAAATAACACATTAAAGTGTTAGAAAATATTTTTGGTTGAATTTTATCAAGATTGGAACTATTTTTAAAAATCAAAAATCAAAACAGAAATGAAATTGAAATAAAAATAAATAAATAAAAGGAAAATGGTGCAATTAGCAAATAACCCCGTTGAAACAATTGGGCTGCACAAAGGAGGGTGTGTGAATAGCAACTGAGGCCCATTACCATACAATAATTTAATTAACGTGGAAGTCAATTTCCACGCAAGCCAGATCACGCCAATGAAACATCAACAAATCAACACAGTCAACAAGTCAAACAAGTCTACCTCAGATCTGAGGTTTAGAACCAGACGCCGGAGCCCTAGCTCCGGTCGTCTTCTTCGGCAAGCTGGTCGGAGATCAGGTATGCAAATCTTCACTAAAATGCACAAACCTTATACCAAAATGAAGTTGAAGTAACATACATTCCAAATCCAGGCTCCATTTGTTTTAAAGATGCTTAGATAAAGAGAATCGAATGGATTAAGTTTGGAATATACAACTGAAAACCTCATTAAACAACACAATCAAGCACTCAAACATTGCCTACACGAGGTAGGGCTTCAGATGCAGCCAACATGATCCTAAAATAAGCTCTAGAATGAGAGGAAAGTTGAATGGAAGTTTACCTAATGGAGACACTCTGTTGGTGCTTTAATTGATGGTTAACTTGCTCCAAAATATGCAGATCCACTCCACTTAGCTCAAGGAAGAAGAAGATTGCTTCAATTTGCTTAGAATTGCCCTAGATCTGGATTCACGATTTTCAATTTTCTCTCAAGTTTCTGAAACTGAACTTGCTCTTCCCTCCACGAAATTGCACTTCTGAGAGCTCTATTTTCATTTTGAACTTTTATATGATGGATATGGGAGTGAATTGGAGGCCCATGAAGCTTGGTTTGGCTGAATTTTTAAAATGCCCAATACTTGTGATTCTTTTATGCACGCGTGAAAAAGCTAGCTAACACACATGAAATTCCTTGGGTTTTGCAGCTGAGGACTTGAATTACACATTAGGATTGGAATGGGCCTTTGATGTGGTCCAATTTGGAGGTTTGGATGTTAAACTTTCTTGTGAAGGAAGCTTGAATTCCACGTGATTTGCACCTCATGACTCAAAGTAATTTTATGCATTTTCTTGTTGGATTATTGTGATCACAATTGAATCAAAACATGGTATGAAAACGACCTATAATCACTTCAATTGAAATCGTGATTTAAAGTCCATTTCCACTTGAAATTTCTTCACCAATGTCCATAACCATGGATAATTCACATCAATCTTGAGTTCCATGATGAAATTGAGATCATTTGGAGCAACTTTCATGTTGTTTTAAGTTCCATTTGAAGTACTTAAAGGCATGAGAATGACCTATAATTCAAATGACCTATAATCAAAGTTTCCCAAAATACCCCTGCCTTGCAAGCTTCATAACTTGAGTTCCACAAATGATATCAAGGACTTCTAGGATTTTTTGGAAAGCTAAGATCATGAGGAAAAACTTTCATGTTCACTCCTAGTTGAGGAGAAACTTGATTCTAGGTCAAAAGTGTCTTGGAAGTGAGTTGACTTTTGTGGACTGAAAATATGTTCATCTAAGGGCCCATAACTTGTTGGCATCATAACTTGAGTTCCACAAACCCAATGGATGAGTTCTAGTACTAAAACGAAACCTTAAAACATGCCCTACAAGTCTTATGTTTACATAAAAATGAGATTGAACTGTTATCTTGAGGTATATGGTCTTGAAGTTGGGCACTAAATAGGGGATTTTACACCGACATCCTTGGAAACCCTAATTTAGTAACTTCTCAAACTCTTGATTCTTCTTGATGTGAACTTGAAATAGAATTCTATATGTCTCAACACAACTTCCCATGACTCCAATGACTTAGAACTAAGTCTCAAACTCTTTCAAATCCACAGTGGACCTTACAGTAACTAGATCAAACCCTAGGTACACCACCCTTAACTATGGCTCCTTGCAGATGAAATAATTGTATAGATGAGCTCCTGAATGGCTTCCAAAGCACTCAATGAGATTCTTACACATCTCCTATCCATAACCATGAACTTGTGAACCCCTGATGATTTGAATGAGCACTCTTGCTTGAGCTTGAAACCCTTGACAACCTTCTCTTGAAATGCACACCTCTTTTGATCCCATGCAAAAGGACAATGCTATGCAATGCAAAAGATTCTAAAGAATGAAATGAAACATAATCCAAGTAAAGAAAAAAGGTTGAGCAAATTTTGGGGTACAACAATGTTAACTCTAGTTCTGCTTCTGATGATGAAGATTAAGCTTGTTGTTTTGCTGCTGGGTTGTGATTTCTTTTGGTTTTTTTTGTGTGTTGTCTGCATTGGCAGAATAGACTGAATTTGTTGCACTTCATGTGCTTTTGGGTTGTAATTTTTTTTGGGTCACTATGCCCTTAACTTTTTTGTTCTTTGATATCTACTGGTTTATGATCTAAACTTATGACTAAAAAAGGAGAGAAGAGTAAGAGTATTCTATATACTCTTTGGTATATGTGTTGGTGTGCTGGATTGTTTAGCAGGTGTGTAGCTGTTTGAGAAGTTGGTGTTTGCTGGTGTTGGATTGCTTGTTGTTGTTGTGTGGTGTTGGATTAATTGGTCTCATTCTCTTGGGCTAACAGGATGTTGATCCTGCAGGCACTTTTGTGGCCTGCTCTGAGAAGTTGCTTGGGTTGTTTGGGCTGTTGTGGTGTTTGTTGCATAAGTTGAGGGGGATTCTTGTTTTTCCTTTACTTACTGTGTAGATTGTGTAGCTTTTCCGCTGTGCTATACTCTTTGTTGTTTTTTCTTGTGATTCGTTTTAGCCACAATTTGCAAAAGGGGGAGTTTGTTACTTCTTGATTGGCAGGAATTTTGGTAAAACTAGGTGTTATCACAAGATGTCCTACAGGATGTCGTGACATCTGTCTGTCAGGATCAGCAAGTTGCTCTGTACCTGTTAACAGGTCTTTTTTCCATGATGTCAAACAAAATGTCTTGACACTCATGGACTAAATATTCAGTATGAATGTATTATTGTGTCCATATCTTTTTGTGCAAGCTTGCTGCACTTTTCTGGTGTGGATCCTGCGTATTTTAGGTGGTTGTCTAAAGGAGTTTCTGATTCACATAGTATGGATCAGATTTGATTTGATATGGATTTATTAATCAGAAGATTGATTGAAGATTGAAAGAATTATATGATTAGATTTGATTGATCAAATCAAATCTATTGCATTTTATGAAGATTGAAATCTTCTCTTCCTGCTGTTACTTTTGGCCAGCCCAGGCCCATTCTGCATTGCTATTTAAGGAGGAAAACCCCTAGCTTGAAGAAGGCAGAAGCAAGGATTAAAAGTGTGTGCATCTTAAGCCTTCGTGTGTGTTAGTTTTGTGAGTCATTCACTCATTGTTTAATGTGTGAATTGGACTAGGTTGTTAATTGTAAATTGTTCACTCAAAGCTTGTAAGCAAGAGTGTATTGTACTTGATTGAAGCTTTTAAGCAAGGTGAAGTTGTGACTTTGAAGAGTGTCTTCTAAAGTCTTTTTATTCTGTTGAACTTTTATCACTGTTGTGATTAAGGGGGGTGAGGTGTCTCTTGTCTAGGTGTGTTCTAGGCAGAAGTTGCATGGGTAGAGATTAAGTGAGGAGTTGTAAACTGGGAGTTTAGCTCTGAATTAATTCTAATGTTAGTGAATTTCCTCCCTGACTTGGTAGCCCCCAGATGTAGGTGTGTTTTCACTGAACTGGGTTAACAATTGTTGTGTCTCTTTTAAATTGCTATTTAGCTTTGTTCTTTGTTCTTATCAAATAGATATTTGTGTCGTGAACATCACCTTCGACATCTAATATCTGATACCAGAATTTCAATTGGTATCAGAGCAGGCATCCTGCTCTGGTTCTGGGTGAGATCTAGGGACTATACTTTCTGGTACCATGGACAAAGAAGGAGGATTTGTGAACAGACCACCTATTCTGGACGGGAATAATTATGACTATTGGAAACCTAGGATGGTTGCTTTCTTAAAATCTCTGAACAGCAAAGCATGGAAAGATGTCATCAAGGGTTGGGAACATCCTATGATTGTTGATAAAGATGGAAAGGCTACAACTGAATTAAAACCTGAGGAATAACATACAAAGGAAGAACATGATCTAGCTTTGGGAAATTCCAAGGCCTTGAATGCCTTGTTCAATGGAATTGATAGGAACATATTCAGGTTGGTAAACAATTGTGAAATTGCTAAGGAATCATGGGAGATTCTAAAGACTACTCATGAAGGCACATCCAAGGTAAAAATGTCTAGACTCCAACTCCTTACAACTAAGTTTGAAAACCTGAGAATGAAAGATGATGAAATCATACATGACTTTCATATGAATATTCTTGAAATTGCCAATGCTTCAAGTGCACTTGGTGAAAAAATGTATGAAGAAAAACTAGTAAGAAAAATTCTCAGATCTCTTCCCAAGAGATTTGACATGAAAGGAACTACTATAGAAGAAGCTCAAGATATTTGTAAAATGAGAGTTGATGAACTCATTGGATCTCTGTTAAAATTTGAAGTTGGAATAGGTGACAAAATTGACAAGAAAAAGAGCATAGCCCTTGTGTCAAAAACTGAAAGAAGAGAGGATGAATCTGATGAGGATACTGATCTATCAAATTTCATAGTTATGTTGGGAAGACAATTCAACAAGGTAATAAAAATAATGGATACAAGACCAAATGCTAAGAACATCTCTCTTGACATCAATAAGTCAAATGATGTTGGAAGAAGAACTAGCGCTGAAGAAAAACCCATGAACAACAAAGGGATACATTTTCATGGGTGTGAAGGCCTTGGTCACATCCGATCTGAATGCCCAACCTATCTCAAGAAACAAAAAGGTCTAGTTGTTTCATGGACTAATGAAGACTCTAACAATGATATTGAAGAAGAATCTGCCAAGCATATAACTTCCTTAACTAGAAGATACTATTCTGATAAAGATTTCAATGAAGATAACTTAACTTTTGAAGAACTAGTAGCCTCCTACAAAGAACTGTGCCTCAGAAGCGAAAAAGTTTGCCAACTAGGTGAAAAACAGAAGAATCACATCATCAAGCTAAAGACTGAAAAAGAGGAACATCTGGCAATTATCAGGGGCTTGAATGAGGAAGTTGCTGAACAGGATAAGACTATCACAAAATTAAGAGATAAAGCTGCTCAACTAACTTCTCAACTTGACCATCTGGGAAAGTCTGTTAGAATGATGAACAGTAGTACAAAAATCTTGGAAGAGATTCTTCAATATGGCAAGAAATTTGGAACAAGACATGGTTAGGGTTCAATGAAGATAATAAGTCTACCTCTCACCACAAACCTTCTGAATCAAGGCAGATGATGTTCCAGTAGATGTCTCAACATCATAACAGAAGACAAACCAGTCAACCAAGAAAATTCCAAAGACGGAGATGTCATCACTGTGGTCGCTTTGGTCATATAAAGTTTTTTTGTTTCAAACTGCATGGATATACAACCTCTACTACTCAGACAAGACCCAACATTCTTCCCTCCAAGAAGCAATGGGTTCCTAAAACTGATACTACTTGCCTCATAGCTCATATGTCCCTAAAAGTTTCTACTAAGGAAGATTGGTACTTTGATAGTGGGTGCTCAAGACACATGACTGGAATTAAAAATCTGTTAGTTGACAGCAAACCTCACTCAACCAGCTATGTAACCTTTAGAGATAGAGCCAAAGGTGAAATTAAGGGAGTTGGAAAGTTAAACTGCTCAGGAACACCTGATCTTGACAATGCTCTGTTAGTCAAAGCATTAACTGCTCATCTAATTAACATCAGTCAACTATGTGATCAAGGTCGAAGTGTCAACTTCACAAAACTTGAGTGTTTGGTGACTAATGAAAAGGGAGAGCTGGTCATGAAGGGAGTCATATCCAAGGATAATTGTTATTTATGGGCCTCTCGGGACTCTAATTGCGCTCTTGCCAAAGAAGATGAAGTAAGACTATGGCACCAGAATCTTTGGCATTTACATCTAAAAGGAATGAAGAATATTATATCTATGGAAGCTGTCAGAGGTATTCCCAAGCTAAAGATTGAAGAAGGAAAAATTTGTGGTGAATGCCAAATAGGAAAGCAAACAAGGATGTCACATAAGAAGATCCAACATCTCACTACTTCTAAAGTACTGGAACTTCTTCACATGGACTTAATGGGACCTATGCAGGTGGAAAGTCTTGGTGAAAAGAAGTATGCTTATGTTGTTGTGGATGACTTTTCAAGATACACCTGGGTGAATTTTATAAGGGAAAAATCTGAGGTGTTTGATGTGTTTAAAGGCTTGTATCAGAAACTTCAAAGAGAAAAAGAAATTAAAGTTGTCAGAATCAGAAGTGATCATGGAAAGGAATTTGAAAATCAAAAGTTTGTTGAATTCTGCTCCACTGAAGGAATTAACCAAGAATTCTCTTCTCTTATTACCCCTCAACAAAATGGAGTTGTGGAAAGAAAGAAGAACAATACAAGAATCAGCCAGAGCTATGATCCATGCTAAGAAACTACCTTACCATTTCTGGGCTGAAGCCATGAACACTGCTTGCTATGTTCACAACAGAGTGACCTTGAGAACAGGAATTATGACCACTCTATATGAAATTTGGAAAGGAAGAAAACCTACTGTGAAATACTTTCATGTGTTTGGAAACAAGTGCTACATTCTCTCAGATCGTGACTATAGAAGAAAGATGGATCCTAAGAGTGATAAAGGGATATTCTTGGGCTACTCTACCAACAGAAGATCCTATAGAGTATTTAACTACAAAACTAATACCATGATGGAATATATCAATGTTGTTATAGATGACATGCATAAGGAAATTGATGTCCCAGAAGATGTTGGAACATCATTTGATATCTCAGCAGAATCTAAAGACAAAAACAATGACTATAATCCCACCATCACTGAGGCTGGACCTGTTAATAAAGGACCTTCCATAAGAATCCAAAAATACCACCCTATTGATCTTATCATAGGTGATCCAAATAAAGGGGTAACCACCAGATCTAGAGAAATTGTCTCAAGCTCTTACTTTGTGTCAAACATTGAACCTAAGAACATCAAGAAAGCTTTAACTAATGAATTCTGGATAAATGCCATGCAAGAGGAATTGGGTGAATTCAAGAGGAATGAAGTTTGGGATCTTGTGCCAAGGCCTGAAGGAACAAATGTGATTAGAACCAAATGGGTTTACAAGATAAATATGATGAAAAAGGAGTAGTCACTAGGAACAAAGCCAGGTTGGTTGCTCAAGGATATACTCAGAATGAAAGGATTAATTTTGATGAAACTTTTGCTCCTGTAACTAGACTTGAATCCATCAGACTTCTTCTGGGAGTTGCTTGCATTCTGAAAATCAAGCTGCTTCAAATGGATGTCAAAAGTGCCTTCTTAAATGGTTATCTAAGTGAAGAAGTCTATGTGGAAGAGCCTAAGGGTTTTGTTGATCCAACTTATCCTAATCATGTTTTCAAGTTGAAAAAGGCCCTGTATGGACTGAAGCAAGCCCCTAGAGCATGGTACGAAAGACTAACATAGTTTCTTGTTCATAATGGATATAGAAAATGTGACATAGATAAGACCTTATTTATCAAAGAAAAAGAGGGAAAACGCATGATTGCTCAAATCTATGTTGATGACATTGTCTTTGGTGGGATGTCGGGAGAGATGGTTCAACATTTTGTGCAGCAAATGCAATCTAAATTTGAAATGAGCCTTGTTGGGGAATTAACTTACTTTCTTGGTCTTCAAGTCAAACAAATGGAAGAACCCATATTTCTGTCTCAAAGTAAGTATGCCAAGAACATTGTTAAGAAGTTTGGAATGGAAAATGCCAGTCACAAACAAAATCCTGCACCTATCCATCTAAAATTGTCCAAAGATGAAAAAGGAGTTAATGTGGATCAAATTCTATACAGAAGCATGACAGGGAGCTTGTTATATCTTAGAGCAAGCAGACTTGACATTGCTTTTTCTATGGGAGTTTGTGCCAGATATCAAGTTGAATGCAAGATTAGCCACATTAATCAAGTCAAAAGAATTTTTAAGTATATCAATGGGAAAAGTGAGTATGAGATATTGTACACTCATGGATCTGGATGTGTGCTGTCTGGATATTGTGATGTTGATTGGGCTAGAAGTGTTGATGATAGGAAGAGCACATCTGGAGGCTACTTCTTTTTGGGAAACAGCCTCATCTCATGGTTTAGCAAGAAACAGAACTGTGTATACCTGTCTACTGCAGAAGCAGAATATATAGCTGTTGGGAGTAGCTGTTCCCAACTTGAATGGATGAAGCAGATGCTTACAGAATATAATGTCACACATGATGTCTTGACATTATACTATGATAATCTGAGTGCTATAAATATCTCCAAGAATCCTATTCAACATAGCATAACTAAGCATTTTGATATTAGACACCATTTTATTAGGGAGCTCGTTGAAAGTAAAATCGTTACTCTTGAGCATGTTACTACAACCAATCAGTTGGCTGATATTTCTACCAAAGCATTGGATGCTAATCAGTTTGAGACTTTGAGAGGAAAGTTAGGAATTTATATTTATGAGGACTTATAGCAATTACTGCTAAGAGGGATTTTTGAGTTTAAAAGAAGTTTTTCTAAAATAAACATGTTTCAACATCCCTCTTTAATGCA
>CAWUDS030005483.1:25000-32390 GCA_963859935.3 Lathyrus sativus | reverse complement strand
CTACCGAACTGAACTAAGAGCGCTTTCTTTTCCTAAAGAATTTTATGAAATGGCAATACATATTGCATGCATACAAACTCAATATGGAAAACTATTCATATAACTTGAGTATCTATGTCCAATTTGAATCGCTCAAAATTGATCTCTTGTTACTGCTCATACGATAACTAATCGTTAGGAATAGGGATGACAGGATTTGAACCTGTGACATTTTGTACCCAAAACAAACGCGCTACCAAGCTGCGCTACATCCCTTGACATAAGTTTCCAGTGTCATTCTAAAAAATTTTTGTCTTGTTTTCCACATTCTTCCATTATATATGGAATATATCCTTCCTTTTTTTTTTGTTTTTTTTTTTTTTACTTTCTTAGATCGATCATATAAAGAACAAATATTCTGATAGAATAGTTATATTCAATTAATATAAATAATTTTAAACCGGGAATAGATAGGATATATAAATAATAAGATACAAAGAGTATAATAACAAGAACAAAGAATATACAAATAAGAATAATATATATATATAATAGAATTTAGAATAATAGTCTATTATTCTAATTCTTATAAAAAAAGTACTCTATAAAAAAATATCTAATGAATTGTTGTACAATTCAATTTGGATTCGGACTTCCCCCGACAAATCCAAGTGATTTTATTAATAAAAAAACATGGAATCATATTCCTATATTCTGTATTATTAGGTATTCAAAATTACAAGAAAAAACGAAGGAGGATTGGAAATGCGAGATCTAAAAACATATCTCTCTGTGGCACCAGTGGCAAGTACTTTATGGTTCGCGGCTCTAGCGGGTCTCTTGATCGAAATCAATCGTTTATTCCCAGATGCATTGACATTCCCCTTTTTTTGATTCTAGTTATTGGCACGGGAAAGGGTGACGAAGATTAGGGATCCAATAAAATATCTGTGATTCAATCCCTCTTCGTTGCTTTTTTTATACTAGAATAATAAATTAAGGAAATTCAAAAAGGTGGATTGGGCCTCCGTGAAATTTTGAATTTTGCCCAGGTTTCGTTTAAATGGAATTGAATTAATACTTCAATTCCATTGCTATTAATAACTATTAGAATTCTGAATAGTCAGACCAGAAATGGAATTATTAGGGTAGGGGCAATAATATCATAAAAGATATTTAAATAAAAACAGAAATACTATACTGTAATTCGAAATATATTTCGAAAGCATTGTAGTAGTGAATTATTACTGTACTATATAAAATGAATTGGAACAAAATATTTCAGAATTTTATTTTGACTTATCAACTTATATTTTTTTTCGTTCCTTTTTTCTTCTTCCCTTCGAATCTTAAAATCGAAGAGTTAAGTGAATAAAAAAAACCAAAGGAGGCTCATGGCTAAGGGTAAAGATATCCGAATAACTGTTATTTTAGAATGTACTAGTTGTGATAAAAAGAGTGTTAATAAGGAATCGAGAGGTATTTCTCGATATATTACTCAAAAGAATCGACACAATACGCCTAGTCGATTGGAATTGAGAAAATTCTGTCCCTTTTGTTGCAAACATATGATTCACGCAGAGATCAAGAAATAGAGAAAATGGATTACTTGTGTATTACCCTTAGGAGGTAAATTGAAAAAATTAAATAACATAAAAATGAATTATATAGATATCAGAGAAATTATCTTCTCTATATTCTATAAATAAAATTCTATAACATGAAATTATATACATATATCATTATATAGGATCTATTTCCTTATATAAAAAATAAAATTTATTAAAAAAAAAAAAAAAAAAATAAGAATATATATAACTAAAACAAATCCTTTGTTTTATAACAAACGGGATTTTCGGTATAGGAATAAACAAACCATGGATAAATCTAAGCGACTGTTTGTTAAATCATCTAAGCTACTGTTTGTTAAATCGAAGAAGAAGAAATCAATTCGTAGGAGGTCGCCCCTAATCCAATTTGGGGATCGAATTGATTATAAAAACTTGAGTTTACTTTTCAAACTTGTCACTCGAGAAGGCAAAATTTTATCTAGACGTGTTAATAAATTGACCTTAAAACAACAACGATGGATTACGATTGCTATAAAACAAGCTCGTATTTTATCTTTGTTACCTTTTGGAAGTTCGTCACCTCTTCTTAAAATTGCAAAAAAAAAATATGAAAAAAAATATGAAAAAAAAAAAAAATATGAAAAAAGCAAGTCGATTACTAGAACTCCTGTTCTAAAAAAAAAAAAATAGAGTTACTTTACTTCATTAATTGAATCTAAACTCAAAGTTTATGCGGATTGGTATTTTTTTTTGAGCGTGGTTTATTATTTTCATAATTCATATGAATTCTATTTTATCATACAAATCTCTTTTATTCTACCACCTTCCCGGAGTTCACTCTCCGGGGAAGTTTTATTAATGATATCGTTGGCAATCGTAAAAAGACAATTCCCCTTTAATATAGCTATTTGTGCAACGATTTTACGATTAAGAAGCAATTGATTCTTGTACAGATTATACATTAAATTACTATAGTAGATTTTTTCTTTATTCTGTCGAATTATTGCATTTATTCGACTGATCCACAAACTTCGAAAGTCCCTTTTTTTCCTATCTCTATCCCGCTGAGACGAAACCAAAGCTTTTCTTCTCTGTTGCGAAATAGTTCGAGTAAGAGCTCCGCGAAAGCTTGATGTAAAGGAACGACTTTTTGTCCTCCGTTTTCGAGCGATGGATCCTCGTTTAGTTCTGATCATTGGATAAATGAGACTTCGATGAATAACTATTTTGATTTTTTCTTTCAGTTATTCTTTTATCCTTTCTAGTATATTACTAACAACATGGATTCTTCCAATATATAAAATAAAAATTCCAATGGCTTTTGCTACTATAACCTTCCCAACCACGATTTTTTTTCATTTTTTCTAAGTATAAGTATTGAAACTCTAAATAATAACTTCTATTGATACTAGGTATGCCAAAAACCATAGTAAATAAAATAAACAAAGAAATGGTGGGTTCCATCGTTTCTATGATTACTTGTTAAACGGTGAGGTCCTCTCTATACACCGGAGCCCCTTCCTTCATTGAATCTTGATTCAATCAATGTTATTGTGAATTTGTACAGTTCACACTTCTGGGCTCTACCCATGAAATATCTAGTAATAGGTCTTTCACAATGAAATCTAGCTATACAGTAACGGTATTTAAGTATGAAGATTAGCTGGGTAGTTGACCCTCTTAGTCCGTTCTAAATTTAGGGCATAATTTGTTTTTCTTTCAAATAGGATTTTTCCCGCTTAATGGGAAACTACTTTATCCCCAAGGGGAATATACTTTGCATCTTAAATTGAAAATGAAGGTGATTTGGTTTGCACCAATTGAGAAACCATAAATTTGATACAAAATTTATACACAATAGAATTATATATATACAATTCTTATTAATAGAATCGATTTTTTAATTTGAGTATATGATCTAAACGAGTCGCACATACACCCTATTACATGTTCCTCGGCGTTGAGGGCATCCCCGAAGAGCGGGAGATTTTGTTACAGTCCGGATTGGCTGTCTTGCGTTTCTAATAAGTTGTTTTATAGTTGGCATGGTGAATCATATACATAATGAGCTGGTTTCGATCAATCCTAACCCAATAATTTCCATTTAGAATTTATTCGACTCTATGAAATCTGGTTGTTAAGACGATTAAAAAGAGAAAAGACAACATCTCATGCATGTATTTATTAGGAATAAATCTGTGTTTATTAGGGACAAAGGTTTAGGAATAAATCCACTATTCCCAGAAGAAAAAAAATAGTGGGGACAGAAATAGTTTGAAAGCAAATTCTGTGTTTAGTAGGAATAAAAAGGACAGAAATAGTCCAAACATCAATATTGATTCCAACTATCAATATTGACATATGCAAATTTTGCATTTAAAAAAAAGAATCTGCTCCGGAATCAAAAATTGCTTCCGTAGGCAAAGAATCTGATACGGAATCAATAATTCCGTAGGCTTGGGCTTCTTCGGGTGACATAAAATGATCCCTTTCCAGGTCTTTAGATATCTGCCATACCGGTTTGCGTGTTCTTTGCGAATAAATAGCTGTTATTGTTTCTCGAAGTATCACCATTTCATCTGCTTCCAGCATACATTCTCCTGATGGTCCCTCATAAGGGGCACTATGAGGTTGATGGATCATTACCCTGATAGTATAATATATTTTGGTTTTTTCTCTCAATCTTGACTTAAAAAAATAAGAAAGAAGGGATATTCAAAAGAACTTCAATTTAAATTGAAAGCCGTACAGGCAAGCATCTTTTGGATTTTTTATATAGCATACGGCTCTATACTTTTAATTTTTCATTTTTTTTACCTTTCATTGAAGAAATAAAAATATATATATATATATACCGGGTCTATCAGACCCAGATCAGTAAAGAATCCAATAACCATCTTTCTTTTTTTTTTTTTTAGAATATTTTAAAAAATTTAAAGACTATGATGATTCCGTTGCTCTCTTAATTTCGTGTAGTTTTTGATTCAGCAATCCCAAAGTTTCTTTTTTTTTTTTTCAAATGAAGTAAAAAAAAAATCGTGACACTAAAAGAGGCTCTAATTAATAGATAAGAGGAAATATAAAATTGTAAATACCCCTTCCCCTTTTTCCTACTACTCTTTCGATATAGAATCGAATGATTTAAAAAAAAATTATTTTTGCATATCGAACTCAGAGTGCCATGCTTTTTTTACTTCATATTGGCGTAGGCATAGTCTTCTTCTACAAATAAGAATCATTGGCGCCAAGCGTGAGGAAATGCTAGACGTTTGGTAATTCCGCCTCCTGCCAAAATAAGAGATGCCATTGAAGCGGCTAATCCCATGCATATTGTATGTACTTGTGCTTCTACAACTTGCATAGTATCAAAAATGGCCATTCCAGACATAACCTCTCCGCCGGGAGAATTTATAAACAGATACAAATCTTTGTTCTTGTTCTCTAAACTGAGATATATCATCATACCAGCAACTTGATTTGCTAGTTCACTCTCAATCTCGTCACCTAAAAAAAGAAGTCTGCTGTAAAAAAGTTGATGGTATAAGTCAACCCAAGTAGCTTCATCCTCGCCAGGAATTTGAAAGGCTACCTTTGGAACACCCACTGGCATAAAAAAATGATGCAGTTGCCTGACATCAGCATATTACTTTAATATAAAATTGTGCAGAGTACAGAATGAGTTTATTTTGTTAAAAATAATTTTTATTTCGCCAGATAACATAAAAAAAAAACAAGCCTAAAATAAGGGCAAGTTTTTATGAATAGGTCATTCTTGGATATGTGTCTACTGATATTGATATTATTGTTACGTGTTACTGGACGACTAATGAATTGAATTCTGGAAAATGAAATTCAAGAAGGGATTCTAACAAAAAGGATCTTCGACAACCCCCAAAAAGTATATTTCTATGTTTCCTATCGAATTGAATTCTAGAAATATTATTATTTCCTTCATGAATTATATTATTAGAAATCAATTCATGCTATTCACCACATTTTCATTGATCCTCCATTTATAGTCCGAAGCTAAGAAAGAATCAATGTAAAGAACCCCTATCTTATATTATAGTCTTAAACTTTGAGGAATTTTCGATTCAGTACATCGAAACAACCAGAAAAAAAGAAATTTTATTTGGTAGTAGTTGATCTTGTCACTGATTGTGAAATTTCGTTGCTGTCTTCGAAGAAGGATAGCTATACTGATTGCGTCGATTCAAAAGAGACCCTTGGTACTCCATTGCCGATCGTAACCAAAAATAAAATTTCAGTCAATTTATACTTACTGATCTGATCTTTTATGGAATCGATCCCCCTTTGACTGTATAAGAATATGTGGAGCTCGGCATGTCTGGAAGCACAGGAGAACGTTCTTTTGCTGATATTATTACCAGTATTCGATACTGGATTATTCATAGCATTACTATACCCTCCCTATTCATTGCGGGTTGGTTATTTGTCAGCACGGGTTTAGCTTACGATGTATTTGGAAGCCCCCGTCCAAACGAGTATTTTACAGAAACCCGACAAGGAATTCCTTTAATAACTGGCCGTTTTGATTCTTTGGAACAACTCGATGAATTTAGTAGATCTTTTTAGGAGGCTCCAATGACCATAGATAGGACCTATCCCATTTTTACAGTACGATGGTTGGCTGTTCACGGACTAGCGGTACCCACCGTTTCTTTTTTGGGATCAATATCAGCAATGCAGTTCATCCAACGATAAACCTAATCCGAATTATAGAGCTATGACACAATCAAACCCAAATGAACAAAATGTTGAATTGAATCGTACCAGTCTCTACTGGGGTTTATTACTCATTTTTGTACTTGCTGTTTTATTTTCAAATTATTTCTTCAATTAATAGAAATTAAGATAATAGTATATATATTAGGAATTCTCTTATCCTATTCGGAAGGATCTCATTTCATAATTATCTATGACTGTTTAGGTCTCTAGTATGACTTACTACTTGATCAAATGTGGAGGAAAGTGGGATAAATAAATGGCCAATACTACTGGAAGAATTCCTCTTTGGATAATAGGTACTGTAGCTGGTATTGTTGTGATCGGTTTAATTGGTATTTTCTTTTATGGTTCATATTCCGGATTGGGATCATCCCTGTAATAATCGGATGAATTTCGTTTTCGAAATGAAAGCATAAGAACTCAACAGGGATCCACTCTTTCTTTGATGAATTCGAGGGGGTCCCGTTGAGTTATTCATAATCAGAATATTTTGGTAATTGAGTCAATAGATAACTTTATTCTATGTTTCCAAAAATTCCATTTCCTTTTTTTAGGATCTTAATGAAAAAGGAACTTCATTAATTGGTTCAAAACATTTTTTCTGGATAATATCTGTCGAAACTTTTTCTTTCAACTTGAAAGAAAAATAAAAGAAAGAAGCAATTAGTTGATTTACTTCTTCTGGGTGGCCCAATAATATATAATAATTATAGTGTGTAAGAATTGGGAATTCTAGAATCTATTTTCTAGCGGTCAAATATTCTGTAGAACCAAACCTTTTTGATACTAATGATACTAACGGAATCTTACTAGAAGTCTTTTTTTTGACATTAAATGAAATTCATAGTAAAAAAAATATTAATATCAAATTAGAACTATTAAAAAAAAAAATAAATCGAAATATTCAATTTCATTAAGCTAACAAATATGGAAAAAATGCAGAAGCGTTCATATATTGGACATAAGTTTGTATAGAAGGTTTTTCTTCTATCGCTTCGCCAACGAAACGAAAAATGGAATTCTATTCCCCGTCCTACCTATCCAATCTAATTCAAGACCCAATCAGTAGACAGACACTACAGCAGTAGTAG
>CAWUDS030005483.1:0-20000 GCA_963859935.3 Lathyrus sativus | reverse complement strand
CAGTCAATTAAATGGGAATGTCCTATATCTGGCATGTCTCTTGGGATGAGTAACATGAAGCTCAGAATTCATGGGTGTATTGAATACTCCCCAATCAAAAAGGGAATTGGTCTATGGTCAATTCAGTAACAAATAACTATTTACTGTATGTACCTTGTGAAAAAAAAAAAAATACTTTTTTGTGGAATTCATTATTCCATCTCTTTTTTTTTTTTTAAAGAACTCAAATTATGTTCAAAGAATAAAATATATCATGATTGCAGAAGTTTATCTATCGCATATAGGCTTTAAGACATCGTGGCAGACCCGTCGAGGTGACGTCTTGACCTAAAAGATCGAACGGTATGATACATAGACAAAGAAATCTCTTATGAATTCGAGGATATTCCTTTTTTATTAAGAATTTCATTTTAGAGGATTCCTCGTTCGAAGGGAGGTAGACTACTCAAGAATTTTACATTTTATTTCTGTCTTAATTTCGAATTGGATAAAAAATTCAGAAAAAAAAGAAGAATGTATCAATGAAATGTTGCTTGGTCTTTATTGATAACTTGAGTAAAGAGTAAACCTTTTTGATTTTAGATTAGAGGTTTTCCAAAATTGGAAAGCGGAAACCCCTTTCTTTATCTTTAATTGTGTGCAAATACTTTAGCCGGATGAGAGGAAACCCTCATGTCCGATTTTAAAGGGGGCGATCCATCTTATTGGATCCTATCCAAATTTTTCTTTTGCTAGGCCCGTAGTTAAAAAACCAACTTTCTTACGATTACGAGGTTCATTCGAATATGAAATCCAATCCTGGAAAGACAGTATCCCACTCTTTTTTGATACTCAAGGTTTCGATACATTTCGAAATAGAGAAATTTCTAGTGGAGCGGGTGCTATACGACAACAATTAGTTGATCTGGATTTAAGAATTATTATGGATTCTTCGTTGCTAGAATGGAAAGAATTAGGAAAAGAGGGGTCCAATGACAAATGGAAAAATCAAAAAGTTCGAAGAAGAAAGAATTTTTTGGTTCGACGCATGGGATTAGCTAAGCATTTTCTCCTAACAAATATAGAACCAGAATGGATGGTTTTATGTCTCTTACCAGTTCTTCCTCCCGAATTGAGACCAATTATTCAAATAGATGGCGGTAAACTAATGAGTTCGGATATTAATAAACTCTATAAAATAGTTATCTTTCGGAACAATACTCTTATTGAGCTATTAAGAACAAGTGGATTTACACCAGCGGAATTAGTAATGTCTCAAGAAAAATTGGTACAAGAAGCCGTGGATGCACTTCTTGATAATGGAATCCGCGGACAACCGATGAGGGACGGTCATAAGAAAGTTTACAAATCGTTTTCCGATATAATTTCGGGCAAAGAGGGAAGATTTCGAGAGACTCTTCTTGGAAAACGAGTTGATTATTCGGGGCGTTCTGTTATTGTCGTAGGTCCATTACTTTCATTACATCGATGTGGATTGCCCCCCGAAATAGCAATAGAGCTATTTCAGACATTTCTAATTCGTGGTTTAATTCGAAACCATATTGCTTCGAACATAGGAGTTGCTAAGAGTCAAATCCGGGAAAAAGAACCAATTGTATGGGAAATACTTCACGAAGTTATGCGGGGACATCCAGTATTGCTGAATAGAGCGCCTACTTTGCATAGATTGGGCATACAGGCATTTCAACCCATTTTAGTAGAAGGACGTGCTATTTGTTTACATCCATTGGTGTGTAAGGGATTCAACGCAGACTTTGATGGGGATCAAATGGCTGTTCATGTGCCTTTATCTTTGGAGGCTCAAGCAGAAGCTCATTTACTTATGTTTTCTACTACGAATCTCTTGTCTCCGACTATTGGGGATCCTATTTCTGTACCAACTCAAGATATGCTTATTGGACTTTATGTATTAACTAGCGGAAATCGTCGAGGTATTTGTGCAAACAGGTATAATTGGTTTAATTGCAGAAATTCTCAAAATGAAAAAATGAGCAATAATAACTTTAAGAACTTGAAGTATATGAAAAAAAAAGAACCCTGTTTTTGCAATTCCTATGATGCAATTGGAGCTTATAGACAGAAAAGAATAAATTTGGATAGTCCTTTTTGGCTCCGGTGGCAAATACATCAATGCATTATGTCTTCAAGAGAAGTTCCTATCGAAGTTCACTATGAATCTTTTGGTACCTATTATGAGATTTATGAGGATTATTTAGTAATAAGAAGTATAAAAAAAGAAATTCGTTGTATATACATTCGAACCACTATTGGTCATATTTCTTTTTATCGAGAAATCGAAGAAGCTATACAAGGTTTTTCTCGAGCCGATTCATCATATAGTATCTAATCATATAGATGGTTAGTGTTGGTATCCACGCTAAGTAAATTTAGGATACTGGTGTAAATTCAGGTCAACTAGCATCTTTTCAATTTTCTACGTAAATAAACATAAAGAAAAGGGAGTTTTCCAATCATTCACTCAAATCTATTGTCGTCGAACCGAATACCACTGAGTGGAATATGGAGGGACTTATGGCAGAAGGGACCAATCTAGTCTTTCACAATAACGTGATAGGTGGAACTGCCATTAAACGACTTATTAGCAGATTAATAGATCATTTCGGAATGGCATATACATCACACATCCTGGATCAAGTAAAGACTCTAGGATTCCATCAAGCTACTGCTACATCTATTTCATTAGGAATTGATGATCTTTTAACAATACCTTCTAAAGGATGGCTAGTCCAAGATGCTGAACAACAAAGTTCCGTTTTGGAAAAACATAATCATTATGGGAATGTCCATGCGGTAGAAAAATTACGCCAATCCATTGAAATATGGTATGCTACAAGCGAATATTTGCGACAACAAATGACTCCCAATTTTAGGATGACTGACCCCTTTAATCCAGTCCATATAATGTCTTTTTCAGGAGCTAGAGGAAATGCATCTCAAGTACACCAATTAGTCGGAATGAGAGGATTAATGTCAGATCCACAAGGACAAATGATTGATTTACCCATTCAAAGCAATTTTCGTGAAGGACTGTCTTTAACAGAATATATAATTTCTTGCTACGGAGCCCGTAAAGGGGTTGTAGATACTGCTGTACGAACATCAGATGCTGGATATCTTACACGTCGACTTGTTGAAGTGGTTCAACACATTGTTGTACGGCGAACAGATTGCGGTACCATCCGTGGGATTTCTGTAAACATCCGAAATGGAATGATGCCAGAAAGAATTTTGATACAAACATTAAATGGTCGTGTAGTAGCAGACAATATATATATAGGTTCACGGTGCATTGTCGTTAGAAATCAAGATATTGGAATTGGACTTATCAATCGATTCATAACTTTTCAAACACAACCCATATTTATTCGAACCCCCTTTACCTGTAGGAATACGTCGTGGATCTGCCGATTGTGTTATGGGCGGAGTCCTATTCATGGGGACCTGGTAGAATTGGGAGAAGCTGTAGGCATTATTGCTGGTCAATCTATTGGAGAACCGGGAACTCAACTAACATTAAGAACTTTTCATACTGGTGGAGTATTCACAGGGGGTACTGCTGAATATGTGCGAGCCCCCTCGAATGGAAAGATAAAATGGAATGAGGATTTAGTTCACCCTACACGTACACGTCATGGATATCCTGCTTTTATATGTAATATAGACTTGTATGTAACTATAGAAAGTTACGATATTATACATAACGTCATTATTCCACCAAAAAGTTTTCTATTAGTTAAAAATGATCAATATGTAAAATCAGAACAAGTGATTGCGGAGATCCTCGCGGGAACATATACTTTTAATTTGAAAGAGAGGGTTCGAAAACATATTTATTCTGACTCAGAAGGGGAAATGCATTGGAGTACCGATGTGTACCATGCATCAGAATTTATGGATAGTAATGTACATATCTTACCAAAAACAAGTCATTTATGGATATTGTCAGGAAAGTCGTGCAGGTCTAATACAACCCATTTTTTACTTCACAAGGATCAAGATCAAATTACCATGGATTCACTTTCGAATGGAAAAAAAAATATTTCGAATCTTGTAGAAAGGAATAATCAAGTAAAACATAAATTCTTTGGTTTCCATACTTTTGGTACAAAAGAAAAGGGGATCAGCGATTATTCAATATTTAATCCAATCATAATATGGATCATTCTTATTTAATGTATCCCGCTATTTTTCACGATACTTTTTATTTCTTGGCGAAAAGGCGAAGAAATCGATTTCTTATTCCATTTCCATTCCAATCGATTCAAGAACGAAAGAACGAACTAATGTCCCCTTCCGGTGTCTCCATTGAAATACCTATCAATGGTATTTTTCCTAGAAATAGTATTTTTGCTTATTTCGATCATCCTCAACCCATTTTTCAAAAAGAAGATTTCATTGAGTATCGAGGAAGAAAAAAATTAAAGCCAAACTATCCAATTCAAGTAGGTCCCTTTTTTTTGATTCCCGAAGAAGTGCATATTTTACCCCAATCTTCTTCCCTAATGGTACGGAATAATAGTCTTGTTGGAAGAGGAACACCAATCACTTTCAATATAAGAAGTCGAGTAGGCGGATTGGTCCGATTAGAAAAGAAAAAAAAAAAAAAAATAGAATTAAAAATATTTTCTGGAAATATCCATTTTCCCAGAGAGATTGATAAGATATCAAGACACAGTCCCATCTTTATACCACCCGGAACGGTAAAAAAAAAAAAATGCAAGGAATCAAAAAAAAATAAAGATGGGATCTATGTCCAACGGATCGCAACTACAAAAAAAAAAAAATGCAAGGAATCAAAAAAAATTAAAGATGGGATCTATGTCCAATGGATCGCAACTACAAAAAAAAAAAAGAAAAAAAAAAAAATTGTTTTGGTTCGACCTGTAATTTTATATGAAATACCGGACACTATCCCTTTTGTAAAACTTTTTCCCCAAGATCTATTCCAGGAAAAGGATAATCTGGAACTAAAAGTTGTCAATTCTATTGGAAAATCCATTCGGGAAATTTCCGACACAAGGATTCCATTCCTTCGGACTTGTTTAGTCTTCCATTGGGATGACGGCAAAAAAAGTTCTTCGATTGAGGAGGCCCCCGCTTCCTTTATTGAAGTAAGTACAAATGGTTTGATTGAGTATTTTCTAAGAATTGACTTAGTAAAATCGAATACTTCATATATCAGAAAAAGAAATGACCCATCTGGTTTAGGATTGATTGGGGATAATAAATCGGATCGAATCAATCCATTTTTTTCTATTCATTCCAAGGGAAAAATTCAACAATCACTTAGCCAAAATCACGGAACTATTCGTATGTTGTTGAATAGAAATAAAGAATGCCGATCTTGGATAATTTTGTCATCATCTAATTGTTTTCAAATGAGACCATTCAACAATGTAAAATCTCACAATGGGATAAAAAAAGATCCTATAATTTCAATTAAGAAGAATAATAATTCGTTCGGCCCTTTAGGAATAGTTGCAAATTTATATTCACTTTATCATTTAATAACTCATAATCAGATCTCAATAATAAAAATTTTGCAACTTGACAAATTAAAGGAAATTTTTCAAGTAATGAAATATTATTTCATGGACGAAAATGAGAAAATTTGTAAACCCGATCTATACAGTAATATCGTTTTGAATCCATTCCATTTAAATTGGTTTTTTCTCCATTATTTTTCTTGTGAAAAAACGTTTCCAATAATAAGTCTTGGACAATTTATTTGTGAAAATATATGTATAGCTCAAATGAAAAATGGACCACACCTAAAATTAAAATCGGGTCAAGTTATAACAGTTCAAATGGATTCTGTAATAATAAGATCGGCTAATCCTTATTTGGCGACTCCAGAATCAACTATTCACGGCCATTATGGGGAGATCCTTTCTCAAGGAGATATTTTAGTTACATTCCTATATGAAAAATCGAGATCCAGTGATATAACACAAGGTCTTCCAAAAGTGGAACAGATATTCGAAATACGTTCGATTGCTTCAATATCCATGAATCTAAAAAAAAGAATTGATGCTTGGAACGAGTGTATAACAAAAATTCTCGGCATTCCTTGGGGATTCTTGATTGGTGCTGAGCTAACTATAGCTCAAAGTCGTATTTCTTTGGTTAATAAAATCCAAAAGGTTTATCGATCCCAGGGAGTACACATCGATAATAGACATATCGAGATTATTGTGCGTCAAATAACATCCAAAGTCTTGGTTTCAGAAGATGGAATGTCTAATGTATTTTTACCTGGCGAACTAATTGGATTATTGCGAGCAGAACGAACGGGGCGTGCCTTGGAAGAAGCCATTTGTTACCGAGCTTTATTATTGGGAGTAACAAAAACATCTCTGAATACTCAAAGTTTCATATCCGAAGCGAGTTTTCAAGAAACTGCTAGAGTTTTAGCAAAAGCCGCTCTTCGGGGTCGTATTGATTGGTTGAAAGGTCTTAAAGAGAATGTTGTTTTAGGGGGAATGATACCCGTTGGTACCGGATTCAAAAGAATAATGCACCGTTCACGGTCAAGGCAACATAACAAGATTAGCCGGAAAAAAAAATTATTCGAAGTCGAAATTGGAAATCTTTTGTTCCATCACAGAAAATTATTTAATTTTTCTCATTTCAGAGAATTTATGTGATACATTCGAAATATAGGATTAAATATAGTATTAAATGCTTCCTAACAGCGGATTCGACTCATCCATCCCCTGAAATATTTAAATGCAGTCATTGGATTTGGTAATTAAAGTATATTAAAAAATAATAAGAAATAGAAATCAAAGAATGGCCTGATTCTATATTAACGGCCGATCGTCTATAAAAGAGAAGGTTCCATCGGAACAATTATTTATTAGGATACTCGGTCTCTCTTTTTTTTTTTCATTTTTTTAAACAAAGTGTGGGGATAAATGACAAAAAGATATTGGAACATCACTTTGGAAGAGATGCTGAAAGCTGGGGTTCATTTTGGCCATGAGACTAGGAAATGGAATCCTCGAATGGCACCTTTTATATCGGCAAAACGTAAAGGTAATCATATTACAAATCTTACTAAAACTGCTCGTTTTTTATCAGAAGCTTGTGATTTGGCTTTTGATGCAGCAAGCAAAGGAAAACAATTTTTAATTGTTGGTACCAAAAGAAAAGTTGCCTATTCAGTAAGACGGGCTGCAATAAGAGCTCGATGTCATTATGTTAATAAAAAATGGCTCGGAGGTATGTTAACGAATTGGTATACTACAGAAACGAGACTTCGTAAGTTCAGGGACTTGAGAACGGAGCAAAAGACGGGGAAACTGAACTCTCTTCCAAAAAGAGATGCCGCTATGTTGAAGAGGCAATTATCTCATTTGGAAACATATCTAGGCGGTATAAAATATATGACAGGGTTACCTGATATTGTAATAATCCTTGATCAGGAAGAAGAATATAAGGCTCTTCAAGAATGTATCACTTTGGGAATTCCAACGATTTGTGTAATCGATACAAATTGTGACCCCGATCTTGCGGATTTGCCGATTCCGGCTAATGATGATACTATGGCTTCCATCGGATTCATTCTTAACAAATTAGTTTTTGCAATTTGTGAGGGTCGTTCTAGCTAGATACAAAATTATTGATTAATAATAAGATAAATCCATTTTTAGATTTGGTTGGGCGGTGATAAATTTTTGGAATTGGTTATTATAGCATTACAAAATTGTGTAAAAAGAAATATTTTTGGATTAGTAGGTATTCCAAATGGAAAATCCAAGTAAAATAAGGAAATGGTTGAATCAAAATAATTCCCTTTCAAGTTATCTTTTTTTATTTTAGAGGGCAATATGAATGTTCTATTATGTTACATCAACACATTAAACAGATTCTATGATATATCTGCTGTGGAAGTAGGTCAACATTTCTATTGGCAAATAGGGGATTTTCAAGTGCATGCTCAAGTACTTATTACCTCTTGGGTTGTAATTGCTATCTTATTAATTTCAACCATTCTAGTTGTTAGAAATCCACAAACTATTCCCACGTCTGGTCAGAATTTCTTTGAATATGTCCTTGAATTCATTCGAGACGTGAGCAAAACTCAGATTGGAGAAGAATATGGTCCATGGGTTCCGTTTATTGGAACTCTGTTTCTATTTATTTTTGTTTCGAATTGGTCAGGGGCACTTTTGCCTTGGAAAATTATAAAGTTACCTCATGGAGAGTTAGCTGCACCCACAAATGATATAAATACTACTGTTGCATTAGCTTTACTTACGTCAGTAGCCTATTTCTATGCGGGTATTTCAAAAAAAGGATTGGCCTATTTTGGTAAATACATCCAACCAACGCCAATCCTTTTACCGATTAACATCTTAGAAGATTTCACAAAACCCTTATCGCTTAGTTTTCGACTTTTCGGAAATATATTAGCGGATGAATTAGTAGTGGTTGTTCTTGTTTCGTTAGTACCTTTAGTAGTTCCTATCCCTGTTATGTTCCTTGGATTATTTACAAGCGGTATTCAAGCTCTTATTTTCGCTACTTTAGCTGCGGCGTATATAGGTGAATCCATGGAAGGGCATCATTGACTAGTTATCTAAATAGGATTTTAGACCGCGACTGGCTCGCGATAATCTACTTAAGGAACATTAATAAAATTAAGGAACATAAATCAAAAAATCCAAAAGAAATTATGAAAAGTTTTCATAACAATCAAAAAGTATAAAGAAAATGAAAACACTTATCAGGAAATTCAACAAAAAATAGAAATTCAATTAAAATAAAGGGTGGGGGGTCGAACTAGGCATATATATAATCTAATCGTTATAAAACAGCTGGGGGATTTCCGAGAATGATTCATTGAATCGAAGATACAATGAATTGGTTTACGATATGGAACAAACACATGTATATGTCATAGTAGATATTCATTAGTTATATATGACTATATATCTCAATTTGTCCTGCTACTACTCTAAATTTAGGTAGGGATTCAAAAAAAAGAGCTCTTCCATCTCTTGGAATTGTGAATGGAATATAAAATGACTGGAAAAATGAAATCAAAAAGAAAAAGAAAGGTTTAAACGAAATGTAAGATAAGACCCCAATTTGTATGTATTCACAAAAAACGACAAGGGTAGAAACGAAAAAAGTAAATATCGAAGTAATTGAGATAATTCAATCCAAATTCTTCAGTTTGAAATTTTGAATTACACTTCGACTAGATAAAGAGAAATAGGACGAATGAAATAATTAAGTCATATATTTTTTGTTGATTATATTATTAACTATTTCTTTATTTTATTTTGACATAGGAGAAACTTATCATGAATCCACTGATTGCTGCTGCTTCTGTTATCGCTGCTGGGTTGGCCGTCGGGCTTGCTTCTATTGGACCTGGAGTTGGTCAAGGCACAGCTGCAGGGCAAGCTGTAGAAGGGATTGCGAGACAACCGGAAGCAGAGGACAAAATACGGGGTACTTTATTACTTAGTCTGGCTTTTATGGAAGCTTTAACTATTTATGGGCTGGTTGTAGCATTAGCGCTTTTATTTGCCAATCCTTTTGTTTAGTTTAATATTTATTCAAAAAAATACATATTGTTTTTTTTTTCATGGATTTTCGTTGTTGCTCTTGCTAATTCTATTTCGATTTTACTGTTACAATTTTTTGCATTCGGATTAACATACTGATTTGCCTTCTTCCGTCCCTTTCATTAGTCCAATGACCCCCTTTTTATTTAGAAAGTGTTGAAAACAACTAAGTATTTTGCAATTTACATACGAACTAGTATTTATTTCTAAGAAATATCATTCCTTATAGGGAATCTTTCAATTGACTAACCAATTCCAAATATAGAATAGAATAGTCTTCTTAGTATCTTTTGATTCTTACTAATATTCATTATTAGTAAGAATCAAAATAGAAAGAATAAGTAAATATATTCATATTAAATAATTCGATTATAGAATAAACTATTATATACAAAAACGAATAAAAAAACTTGGAATCGTAGAAATAAATTTAGTCTATCCATAAGAGGAGATGTGATCATATGAAAAATATAACCGATTCTTTTCTTTGCTTCATTTCCTGGCCATCCGCCGGAAGTTTCGGGTTTGATACCGATATTTTAGCAACAAATCTAATAAATATAAGTGCAGTCCTAGGTGTATTGATTTTTTTTGGAAAGGGAGTGTGTGCGAGTTGTTTATTTCAAAGAATAGATTGGATCCAACCAACTGCACTTTTTTTGTTATAACTAGGAAAATGTGCATGATCCGGCGAATGACTTCTTACGAAATAACGAAAAAAATAGTTCAGAACCATAGCATTTCGCGATTCAGTGGTAAATCTACTTTGATTCTCTATCAACCAAGAATTTTGGAACATTACCATGGTTAAAGCTAACGAGTTTGAAGTTTCGACGCAGTCTAGTATTCTTTCTACCACTATGTTAATAGGGAAATTCTAATTTTTTCGATATAGAACACTCATGTCGATAAAATGACTTGAATTCTCTGTATGATGAAAAATAGGAAAAAAGGTGTTTTGTTTAACGCCTCCGTTTCTACTTTTCTACAATGCGGAATTGATGACCTACGTATAAATTAATCATAATTCTTTGGATTTCAAGAAAAAAAAACAACTTTGCTGACAATTATTTGTTTGCTCAGAAGAGTCCTCCAAATATTTGGGTCTTGTATTGATAATCATTTTCAAGATTTTTAGAAATAGAGAAAAGAGGATAGGCTCATTCCCTAATAAATAGGGGGGAATTTCCTATAAGGAATTGAGTGTGAGAGCCAAATGAATTGAAAGATTCATGTTTGGTTCGGGAAGAGATCATAGACATTTGGAAATGAATGGAAAGAGAATCTACTTTCATTAAGTGATTTATTAGATAATCGAAAACAGAGAATCCTGAGAACTATTCGAAATTCAGAAGAACTACGGGAAACAGCCATTGAACAGCTGGAAAAAGCCCGGGCCCGTTTCAGGAAAGTAGAAATGGAAGCAGATCGGTTTCGAGTGAATGGTTATTCCGAGATAGAACGAGAAAAATGGAATTTAATTAATTCCATTTATACAACTTTGGAACAATTCGAAAATTACAAAAATGAAACCATTCATTTTGAACAACAAAGGGCGATTAATCAAGTCCAACAAAGGGTTTTACAACAAGCATTACAAGGAGCTCTGGGAACTCTGAATAGGTGCTTAAACAACGAGTTACATTTACGTATGATCGCTGCTAATATTGGTATGTTTGGGGCGATCAAAGAAAAAAATAACTAATTAGTGGTTCTACTATAATAGAGAGTATGGAGAGGCCCTATTTTTGTTTTTTTTCGAAAAAGAATCCAATTAATAAAAATATTCATGGTACCCATTCGTGCAGATGAAATTAGTCAAATTATCCGTGAACGGATTGAGCAATATAATACCGAAGTAAAAATTGTAAATACAGGTACCGTACTTCAAGTAGGCGATGGCATTGCTCGTATTTATGGTCTTGATGAAGTAATGGCAGGTGAATTAGTAGAATTTAAAGAGGGTACAGTAGGCATTGCTTTGAATTTGGAATCCAAAAATGTTGGTGTTGTATTAATGGGTGATGGTTTGATGATACAAGAGGGAAGTTCCGTAAAAGCAACAGGAATAATTGCTCAGATACCAGTAAGTGAGGGTTATTTGGGTCGTGTTGTAAATGCCCTAGCTAAACCTATTGACGGTCGAGGAGAAATTTCAGCTTCGGAATCTCGGTTAATTGAATCTCCCGCTCCCGGTATTATTTCCAGACGTTCCGTGTATGAGCCTCTTCAAACGGGACTTATTGCTATTGATTCTATGATCCCTATAGGGCGTGGCCAGCGAGAATTGATTATTGGGGACAGACAAACAGGTAAAACAGCAGTAGCTACAGATACGATTCTCAATCAACAGGGACAAAATGTAGTATGTGTTTATGTAGCTATTGGTCAAAAAGCATCTTCTGTGGCTCAAGTAGTAACTACTTTACAAGAAAGAGGAGCAATGGAATACACTATTATAGTGGCTGAAACAGCAAATTCCCCAGCTACATTACAATACCTCGCGCCTTATACAGGCGCAGCTCTGGCTGAATATTTTATGTACCGTGAACGTCACACTTTAATCATTTATGATGATCCCTCCAAACAAGCACAGGCTTATCGCCAAATGTCTCTTCTATTACGAAGACCACCAGGTCGCGAAGCTTATCCCGGAGATGTTTTTTATTTACATTCGCGTCTTTTGGAAAGAGCCGCGAAATTAAGTTGTCAGTTAGGTGAAGGAAGTATGACTGCTTTACCAATAGTTGAGACCCAAGCCGGAGATGTTTCAGCTTATATTCCTACGAATGTCATTTCCATTACAGATGGTCAAATATTCTTATCTGCCGATTTATTCAATGCTGGGATCAGACCCGCAATTAATGTGGGTCTTTCCGTTTCCAGAGTTGGATCGGCGGCTCAAATAAAAGCCATGAAACAAGTCGCTGGTAAATTAAAATTGGAATTAGCACAATTCGCAGAATTAGAAGCTTTTGCACAATTCTCTACCGATCTTGAGAAAACTACGCAAAATCAATTGGCAAGAGGTCAACGATTGCGCGAGTTGCTTAAACAATCCCAATCATCTCCTATTACTGTGGAAGAACAGATAATAACTATTTATACTGGAACGAATAGTTATCTTGATTCATTAGAAATTCAACAGGTAAGGAAATTTCTCGTTAAGTTACGGGCTTATTTAAAAACGAATAAACCGAAATTCAACGAAATCATATCTTCGACCAAGACATTTACTGGGGAAGCAGAAGCCATTTTGAAGGAAGCTATTCAGGAACAGATGGAACTCTTTTTACTTCAGGAACAAGTAGAAAAAAATTGATTCCAAATTTCATACCTTTCTAGATAATTAGTCTCTTTCCATATTTCAAAAAGAATAATAAAGAGAAGAAATTCACAATATAGTTTTCGAAATATACGAATTCAAGTAATATATATGCAATTGCAATAAATTCAATATGTAATAAATTTGCGTCCAATAGGATTCGAACCTATACCAAAGGTTTAGAAGACCTCTGTCCTATCCATTAGACAATGGACGCTTTTCTTTTTTTCTTTCCCTTTTCACGAAAATTTCGTGAAAAGGGAAAGAAAAAAAAGAATTCTATAAAATACTCCTCCATCTATCTGAATATCGAAATAATAATTATTCTAAATTCTAAATAGAATAAGACGAAATGAAATCATTCCAATTGAATATTCATAACTAAAACTAACTAAAGAAATTTACTAAATAAAAAATAGAATAGAATATATAGAGAAATAGAATATAAGCGGGTAGCGGGAATCGAACCCGCATCATTAGCTTGGAAGGCTAAGGGTTATAGTCGACGTTTATGAATGAACGTCTCTAATTCAAAACCGAACGTGAAACTTTTGTTTCATTCAGCTCCTTTACAGAATAATTTTAGAGATAGATGGAATACATGAAAAAAAAATGACCCATAACATCTATGTCAGCCTTTCGGTATGAATAGAATTCACGTTGCTTTTTAGATGATCCCTATAGAAAGAAAAGGAGTATTTGAACAATCTCTTTTTTTTCTAGTTACTTCGTTCTCTATTTCTATTTGATAGAATCTTTAGGAAAAGAATAAAATTTCCGTCGAGCTAAAAAAATATATTGATGTTTCTAGTAAACTAAAAAAATCGTTTAATAGCTATTTTGCTTCACTCTCTCCTATACAAAAAAAATAAAAAAAAATGGGAAGATTTAGTTACGATTGGAAACTAATTTTAGATATCTTTCTCCCTGGATCCTTTACTTATATTCAAAAATTGGGATTCTTGTGCAAAAACTTATGTTTCATAATTTTAGAATAAATTCTAAATTGTATACAAATTACGATAATGTATATTATTCCTCGAATTGCTCGTTGAGAGGTATAAAGGATGAAATCCCTAAAAGTAAGAAATAAAGTTTTTGATCGTGATATGAATCACGAAAGGGACCCCTTAACTATTAAGGGATCGTTAGAACGAATCGCACTTTTACCACTAAACTATACCCGCTACAATACCATTTTTGTATATAAAAAGATCTTTTGTCGAACAAGGGAATCAGTCATAAATAATTCTGAAATAGGTGCAGAATTTTATGATAAATAGAGTGTTTACATGTTTCGTAAAGGCCCCCTAATGAAATTTAGAAAAGGGGGCAAATCTCATTTTTGGATTTTATTTTTGGATTTTGTTGAAGGTATTTTGACAGATAGATCTCGACAAAATTACTAAACTAAATTCATAACACAAAAATGCATTATGCAATGCAAGAATCCATAGTTCTATTTCGTTTTTTAGATACGTTACCTGATTCATTCGTATGAGATACGATCACAAAGTTATTTTTATTTTTGTTTGATCATATTAAAATGTTTGAATTAATTAAAAGTTTGTTTCAAATCTGATACAGAAAAATAAATCGTTGTTATCCAGGATTCATGGGAAAAAAGAGCTGTGCCAGTACCTAGCTGGACTCTGGTTGGATAAAAAAACAAACTAAAAAAGAAAATATAAAATTATAGATTTAGATTATCTATTTAGTATAATGATTTATATCTATTTAGTATAATTATTTATTACTATCGTATTTAGTATATATATATACAATTAATATATAACTCAATCTATATTTATGAGTTAATATAGAATTAGAATCAAATAGAAAAAAGATAGATAAAATATATCAAATGAAGATCCATATCAAATAAATATTGAAGCCTTTTTTCGAGCCCTGCGAGGTATCATAAGCATAATAATTCCATTCTTTGAATTGGGGAGAGATGGCTGAGTGGACTAAAGCGTCGGATTGCTAATCCGTTGTACGCATTTTTGTACCGAGGGTTCGAATCCCTCTCTTTCCGTTTATTGATGATTTGCCATTTTTTTCTTTTGAACTTATGGAATTTCTTTTTTTTTATTCCCTGTTTGTTTCATTTTTTACTAGTTCTTTTTGACTAGTTAAAGATCGAAAATAGATAGAAAAACAAAAAATAGTTCAAAATCAAGCACAAGTAAGGGAAAGAAAAAAGATTTTCTTATTCTTCACGTCCAGGATTACGTCCGGGATCATTAGATAGAAATCCGAAGATGAAAAGAGAAACAAAGAATATCACTATCGTGTAAACAAATAGTTTTAGAGTAAGCATTACAAAATCTCCAAGATAATTAAAAAAAAAAAACGACAGAGAAAGAGAATAGATTCTCTTCTATTTCATATTATGTTTCCTTAAAAAAGTTCCAATTTGAGTTTTCTAATAAATTCTTACTTTTTTTAGGACATTATTCAAATGAAAGATCTTATCGAAAACTTACAGCAGCTTGCCAAACAAAAGCGAAGAGAAAAAAGAGTAAGGGTATTACTGGCATAAAATCTACAATTGGAGTCAAAAAAGCATAAGCTTCAGGTAATTTCCCCAAGAAAAAACTACTTGAATAAAGGACAGAGTTAATACAGACCAAGCTAAAGATATGAAGCATAAAAAAAAATGTTGTTCTTTAATAAAATGAATTGTATTTTTGCTTTTTTTTTTTTGAATTCTAATTTTTTTATTTTTTATTATCTTACTTATTATTATATATATTCTTATATATATAAGATATGATTTATTATATATATTATTTAATATCCACTTTTTTTTTTTATACTTTTATATTAAAAATGAAATCTAAAAGAAAAAAGAAATATGGTCTAACTTGACAAAAGTAAATATCTATATAGAATAACAAATGGGGCGTGGCCAAGTGGTAAGGCAGCGGGTTTTGGTCCCGTTATTCGGAGGTTCGAATCCTCCCGTCCCAGATGATATCGATTCAATTCATCACATTGACATGAATCGATATCATAGGTTTTTCGCCATAAACCAAAAATAAAAAAGGCTGTTCTTGGGTGGGGATATATTGTTCATTCATATAACTTTCAATTACTTATTAATTATTAAATAAATTAATATACGAATTAAAATTAAATTTGATAACTATTCGATAAAATAAAAAACAATGACTATTCATTATATAATATTTTAATTTAAAAAGGAATAAAAATCTATGGAAAGACAAGGGTTCAATTCGATGCTGTTTACTAGAGGTATGCTGTTTACTAGAGGTTTAGAATACAGGTGTGGTTTAAGTAAATCAATAGATAGTTTTGGTATAGATAGTTTTGGTCCTATTGATGAAAATAACGGTGGAGACCCATCTAGTTTAACTGATATGCATAATAACATTCATAGCTGGAAGAACAATAGTGAAAATTGTAGTTATAGTCATGGTCATGCTGACTATTCAGCAGATGTGAACAACATACATAATCATAATTTGCTATTTGCAAAAAGTCTATCCGTTTGGGATAGTCATAATAATAGTTATGACATATATTATGCTTATAATGATGATAGTTGGACTTATAACATGAATTGTTGCATTTGGAATTATCTTCGTTCTCAAATCTGGGAGGATATTGACAAATCCATTAATTGTTGCATTTGGAATTATCTTCGTTCTCAAATCTGGGAGGATATTGACAAATCCAATGCCAGTTACCGTGATATGGACTTTAAGAGTTACATTTGCGATAGGGGCCAAAATACTAGTGAAAGCCATAGTACAAATATAATAATATTAAGGAACACAAATGCTAGAAATCAGACAGCAGATCCAGATGATGCAGATATATCTGATGGATCAGATATATCAGATCCATTGGAGATAGATCTATCTGATCCATCCGATACAGATTATCGATACGATCCATTTGCTGATACATCAGATATATCAGATCCATTGGAGATAGATCTATCTGATCTATCAGATACAGATTATCCATATTATATGGATGGATCTGATATATCAGATCCATTGGAGATGGATCTATCTGATCCATCAGATACAGATTATCCATATTATATAGATGGATCTGATATATCAGATCCATTGGAGATAGATCTATCTGATCTATCAGATACAGAGGAGGATCTATATGGTATATACGATCTAGATGAGATCTATTATCTGGATGGATCAGATAGATCAGATCCATTGGAGACATTGGAGACATCAGATCTAGATGAGATCTATTATCCGGATGGATCAGATAGATCAGATCCATTGGAGACATTGGAGACATCAGATCCAGATTATATAAATGATCCGGATGGATCAGATAGATCAGATCCATTGGAGATATCTGATACATCAGATACAGATATATGTCAGAAGGATAGTGATGATAATAGCAAAATGGATATGCTGGCTAAAATGAACCAATATAGTCATTTATGGGTTCTATGCGAAACTTGCTCTAGCTTAAATTTTAAACAATTTTTAGTAGCCAAACTGAGTATTTGCGAATACTGTGGTGAGCATCTGAAAATGAGAAGTTCAGATAGAATCGAACTTTTGATTGATCCAGGTACTTGGAATCCTATGGATGAAGACATGGTTTCTCTGGATCCCATTAAATTTGATTCGATTGAAAAAATTCCAATTCTTCAATGGGATCCCATTGCATTCGACTTGATTTTCGTGGATCCTCCCGAGGAAGAGGAAGAAGATCAACCTTATATCGATCGTCTTGATTCTTATCAAGAAAAGACAGGATTACCAGAAGCGGTTCAAACAGGCATAGGTCAACTAAATGGTATTCCTTTAGCAATAGCTGTTATGGATTCTGAGTTTATCGCGGGTAGTATGGGATCCGTAGTGGGTGAGAAAATAACTCGGTTGATCGAATATGCTACCAATCAACTTTTACCTCTAATTATAGTCTGTGCTTCCGGAGGAGCGCGTATGCAAGAAGGAAGTTTGAGCTTAATGCAAATGGCTAAAATTTCTTCTGCGTTATATAATTATCAAATAAATAAAAAGTTATTCTATGTAGCGATACTTACATCTCCGACTACTGGTGGGGTAACCGCTAGTTTTGCGATGTTGGGGGATATCGTTATTGCGGAACCAAACGCAACCATTGCATTTGCGGGTAAAAGAGTGATTGAACAATTGTTGAATGTGGAAGTGCCTGAAGGTTCCCAATCGGCGGACCTTTTATTCGACAAGGGAGTATTGGATTCAGTCGTACCACGTCATTTTTTAAAGCAGTTTTTAACGGAGTTATTTCAGTTCCATGGTTTCGTTCCTTTGACTAAAAATTTGGAAGATTGAATAAAAACAATTTTAAACTTAGTTTTACGTTATTTTGCACTAAGAATCTATTTTTTATTTCCGCCTTTTTGTAACTAGTTTGTAGCTAATACCTTATTTTACACTATTTTATTTAAACTAATTTAGACTAAGAATATATTTTTTATTTCTCCTATTTAGTAACTCTGATATATAGACTATGGATCTAAAAGACTTGAAAAGATTTTTGAAAAACCTGTGGATCTGGAAAAAAAGACACTGTAAAAGATTTTTGAAAAACCTGTGGATCTGGAAAAAAAGACACTGTATTATTATTACAGTGACACATATTTTCCTGCATGGAACTTACCTTTTAAGTATATTAAAAGTAATAGTTCTTCTCCTAGAAAGAAGCCGCCCGTATCCGCCACACATCCTGGTGGATTTATTTATTTTATGTTTTGCGGCCTTTCTTTTTAGGAATATCTTTTTCGTTTTGTTTTTTTATTTCCTTAGAACAATTTTGGATTATTTACTTCAAATGATCCGTGAATTCATTAAGGACGAGACAAACAAAAAAGTTTTATGTTCCTATGTGTCAGAAACTACTTGGATGGACACTATCCCGGGTTTCCAACACGTTTTTTTTCGAATTTTAAGTCATGTCAGTTTTTTCGTGGGATTCTTTTCTCTCTATCGTTTCTATAGCAATCTTACTCGGATGAACATTTTCGATGCACCGATTAAATGGCTCTTTGTGCTACCAAATAAGATTGTTTCTCTGCTTATCACTGCAATTGTCAGTATCCTAAGCGGTATCATGTTTCAATATATTAATTATTGGACTGTAATTGGCGGAACTAATTTTTTCGATAAAAGAAAAGGAGTGCTATATATTACTCGTTACAGACTTCCTATTCCTGGAATAAGTAGCTCTAATGTTCGCCGCATTTTAATAAAAGAAATTTCGTGCCTCATACTAGTAACTAACCGAATCTGGGGTGATGTCCTTTATATTGAAACCAGAAAACACGGGACCTTGCCGATGACTCCTACTAAAGATGGTCGTAGATATATGCTTGCAAAACATGCTTTGGAGTTGTCCAGATTCTTGAATATACCATTGGACATTATTTACAAAGAATACTAATAAAAAAGCGAGTTTAGCCGATCGAGTTTAGCCTATAAAGCGAGTTTAGCCTATAATAATTAATATATTATAGGCTAAACTCGCTTTTTTATTAGTATTTACTTGTAATAGAACTTATGCTTGATAGAAATATTAGAATATATAGAATATTCTAGAGTTGAAAAATGAGATGAAACTGAGGACGAAAAATGGCAAAAAAGAAAGCATTCATTCCCCTTCTATGTCTTACATCTATAGTCTTTTTGCCCTGGTGCATCTCTTTTACATTTAAGAAAAGTCTGGAATCTTGGATTACTAATTGGTGGAATACGAAAGAATCCGAAATTTTCTTGAATACTATTCAAGAAAAAACTATTGTAAAGAAATTCCTAGAGTTCGAGGAACTGTTCCTCTTGGATGAAATGCTAAAGGAATACCCGGAAACACATTTACAAAACCTTCGTATCGAAATCTACAAAGCGACCATCCAATTGATTCAGACGAACAACGAGATAATATCCATACGATTTTTCATTTCTTTACAAATATAATATGTTTCCTTATTCTAAGTGTTTATTCTATTAGGGGTAATCAAGAACTCATTATTCTTAACTCTTGGGTTCAAGAATTTGTATATAACTTAAGTGACACAA